>JAKSZT010054523.1:4466473-4558010 GCA_026826555.1 Tolypeutes matacus | reverse complement strand
TATATATATATATATATATATATATATATATATATATATATATATATAATCTCCTGTCAGTTCTATTTTACTGGAGAACTTTCATGAATACACCCATTTCTTAGAGAAAATATTTCTCAGAAGAAGGAAGAAATACTGAATTTAATCCTATTTAAATGCCAAGAATGCTGAGAATACCCACTTGGCCATCTCATGTTAATCACGCCTATGAGTTACTTAATTTTAATTAAGTGCTTGATTATCAAACGATAGAATCTATTCACTGCATGCCTAATACGTTACTCTCTGCTCTGACTCCTCTGAGTCTGGCCAGGTAAGTAGGCTCTGCATCATAGATATCCCTAAATCCCATGCCAGGAATTTATTCCTGTTGATCAGCCTTTCTCACACTCTGCCGTTCACACTACAGACAGCCCTGAGGAGTTTTGGTGCACAGTGAATAGCTCAGAGCTTTGGGGAATCCAGCAGGAAAGAAGCCTGTTTGTTCTTAGCACTTCCTAAACTTATTTTGGAATATAACACTTTCATCTGGATGCTCTACCATCTTTCTATGTAAGGTATGGTCTGCAGTTTGCGTGCTGGGCTCTTCCTGAGACGTAATGAATCAGAATCTTCATTTTAGCAAGATCCCCATGGGACTCCTAGGCACAGTAAGTCTGGGAAGCACTGCCCCAGACAATGGGGTGATGTTGACATATGTGATCTTCCCCGAGACATTTCGCAGTCTCTTTACCATAGCTCTTCCAGAGGTGAGGTATAGCAGTTTGATATTATTGATGAATTCCAAAAAGAAATATTGGCTTATGTTTGTAAACTTGTCCTTTCCTCTGGGCATGATTAAATTATGACTAGGGCTTTGATTGGGCCACGCCAGTAGGATGTTGAGTCCCCGCCCCCATGGTGGGTGGGGACTTACAGATAAAAGACATGGCAAAGCACAGAGTTGGAGTTTTGATGTGGGAGTTTTTGAGCTGGAACCCCAGGAAGTAAGCACACAGAGGAGCTTAGTTGTGAGGAAGGAGAGAAGTCCCAGGAAAATAGACAAGCCATTCACCTGACAGTTTACAACTGGCCTTGTAGGAGAACAAAGCAGCTGAGCCCTGAGAGAATCGAACCCCAGGGAGAGAGAGACAAAGCCTAGAGAGCCTGACCATGGAGGCTTAAGAGGAAGAGGAGAGCTGAGTATTGGCAGCCATCTTGCTCCAACAAGTAGCAACAGACCTTGGTGAGGGAAGCAACTTATGCTTTATGGCCTGGTAACTGTAAGCTCCTACCCCAAATAAATACTCTTTATAAAAGCCAACAGATTTCTGGTATTTTGCATCAGCACCCCTTTGGCTGACTAATACAGAATTTGGTACTGAGGAGTGGGGAAGTGCTTTTGCAATTACCAAAATGCTGGAATGGTTTTATAAATGAGTAAGGGGTATTTTTTTAGAGGAATTGTGAGATGCTTGATGGAAAAGGCCTAGATTGCTTTACAGGCACTGTTGGTAGCAATATTGAGCCTAAAGTTATTTTTGTTAAGGCCTTAGAAGGAAATAATTGTGAGATGGATGCTAAAGCAACTTTTTATGAGGCCTTAGAAGTAAATGATGAAACTATTATTAGAAATGGGAGGAAAGGTGATCTGTGTTTTAAAGTCCCAGAGAACTTAGCAAGAGTAACTCTTGATGTTTTATGGAAGGAAGAATTTGAAAATGGTGAGCCTGGGCATTTAGCTGAAGAACTTTCCAAAGTAAACCTTGAGAATGCATCTTGGTTTCTCCTTGAAGCTTATAGCAAAATGTTAGATGAAAGAAATACACCGAGGACTAAACTGTTGGGGACAAAGAAACCAGAAACTGATTCTGGAGATTCCAAGCCTCTGGAAATCAAGCTTCCAGATGATAGTGCCCCTTTTGAGGACTTAACTAAAGTTGGAACTTGTAAATCAGGATTGAAGATGCAGTTATCTTGGAAAGACTTGTGGAAAGTCTTACTGTCTGATGGCTTGAACCCCTGCTTCTTGCATGCTAAACCAACAAGCTTTTTGAGAGAGCTGTATGAACAAAACCACTGTTCACTTGAACTGAAAGGAACATAGAAAGGAGAGTTGAAGGAGAAACAGCCTTCAGAGGAAAATCATGGAAACTTAGCTCTAGGATTAAGACATTGCCTTGGACCAAGAGAGGAACTCCACTCATATGTACAGAAAGGGTGAGTTTGCCCCAGCAGTTGAAGAGGGTGGATGTTCCTGCCTGATGTATGAGGAGAGTTTTGCCACCCAAGGTTACAGAAAGGGTGGACCACATTCCTCAAGGATCAGGGTGGTTAAGGTCAGCAGCCCATAGGTCTGAGAGGGGTGGACCTATACCCCATGCGTTAGGGAAGGCCAGGTGGTCAACTCATTGCTCTCAGAGGGTTAGGCCTGTGTGCCAAAAGCTGGGGAGGATGTTGTCTTCACTTTACTGTACTCAGGGGGTTAAGACTTTAACCCAAAGTTTGGGTTAGGTGTGGCAATCACCCCAATGCTCTTGGAGGGTAAGGTCTAGAGCTTGGTTGACACTCAGGTGCTTGATGAGAGTGGAACCAAGAAAATGGCCATTGGACAAGCTTGTGGAAAGGGTGGATCACCCTGAGGCCCCAGGGAGAAGAAATAATCATCTTAAGAATGACTCTCAGACTTTGAAATGGAATGGAGGAATCCCTTAATGTTTACTGAACTGTAGAGGACCCATGACTCATGTTTCCCTCCTAATTTCTCCTTATGATAATGAATATGTTTATCCTTTGTCCATTTGTGTATTGGAAGCAGATAAATCGTTTTGTGTGTTTCCAAGGTCTACAGCCAGATGGGACTTTGCCTCAAGACAAACTGTATTTCTTTTGATTGATTGTGATATGATTTTACACTTAGTGTTTTTACTGAAATAAGGTTTTTTTAGTATCGTAATGTCTTTTTAGAATTCAGAGGGTGGAGTGTAGCAGTTTGATATTATTGATGAATTCCAAAAAGAAATATTGGATTATGTTTGTAAACTGTTTTTTTCTTCTGGGTGTGATTAAATTATGTCTAGGGCTTTGATTGGGCCATGTCAGTAGGACATTGAGTCCTCACCCCCTGGGTGGGCGGGGACTCTCAGAGAAAATGACATGGCAGAAGAGTTTGTTGGAGTTTTTGAGCTGGAGCCCCAGGAAGTAAGCACACAGAGGAGCTTGGTCATGAGGAAGGAGAGAAGGCTCCAGGAAAATAGACAAGCCATTCACCTGACAGTTCACAGCTGGACTTATGGAAAGAACAAGCAGCTGAGCCTGGACAGAATCAAGCCCTGGGGAGAGAGACAAAGCCTAGAGAGCCTGACCATGGAGCCTTAAGAAGAAGAGGAAGGCTGAACGTTGGCAGCCATCTTGCTCCAATACAATGCAACAGACTTTGGTGAGGGAAGTAACTTATGCTTTATGGCCTGGTAACTGTAAGCTTCTACCCCAAATAAATACCCTTTATGAAAGCCAACAGATTTCTGGTATTTTGCATCAGCACCCCTTTGGCTGACTAATACATGAGGAAACTGAGGACCAGAAGGGGTATGACTTGTCCATCTTCTCATGTCTAATGAGCAACAGATGCAAGATAAGAACAAACACATTTCTGCTTCCCAGTCCTTCCATTATAATGTGACATGATCATATCAGATCAGAATGACACAGATGGAAGTATTCCAAAATAAAAATTCCATCACAAAACAAGGAATAGGCAACCATCTACATTAAAGAGGCCTGGGGAGACAGGAAAAGAGACAAAGGAAGTGGAGATGGGAATTCTATAAAATCTTCCATAAAAAGGGACAGTGAGTTTGGGATTTTTGTTCCCCTAGCTCTTTCCCTACGAGGTTGCCATGGGTTGCCTGTGTCTCTCTTCATACCACCTCCTCTTGGGGATCTGGAAACTATTCCCTACACACACCCATTCAAGGCTGAGTTGGTCCAGCCTTCCTGCTTTACGAGACCCTAGTGTCACATCATCCCTTGGTGGTTTTCCTAAAGCTGATCACACTTTTGTAAATTGTTCCCTCACTAAACTCTCTTCAAATTCTCCCAATTTCAGTATACCTTCTATTTCCTGCTGGGACCCTAATCTTAGTATGTATCCTTTTAATCCTCTTTTTTATACTTTTTTATTTACATGCAATCCAAAGAAAACTCAATATAGGTGATTTGTGTACACTTACACATGTAAATAAATAGAAGGGTTCTAGATACATTGTCCTACAATATTTATTCAGGCTGAAATTCTGAATCTACTTCGTTCATTAAGAGCTGTACCCTATTTCATCATATGTCGACATCATATTTTATTTAACTATTCCCCCACTGATGAACTTTAAGGTCCTTTCTGATTCCTTGCTCTTGCAAACCATGATGCAGTGAACCACTTTATATGTGTCTGCTGTGTACATGCACCAGTGTTGCTCTTGGGAAGTACTTTCAGTTGGTATTTCCAAGTAATTGATGCATAGATGGCTCTTCCGGAAAATACTAAATTGAACCCTAAGATGTCTCCAATACTTTGCACTCCTATCAGTGGCTGATGAGTTTTACAACACCTGGAATTATCAAAGCATTTAAAATTTGTCAACAGACATGATAAATGGCATCTCATTGTTGTTTAATTTGGATTTCCTGATTATTAGAGAAGTTGAGCATATTTTCATAAATTAAGGGCCATTGAGTTTCCTTTTCTACTCACAACCTTAACTTTTTCTTTTGATGGTTTGTTGGACTTTTTCAACAACAATTTACACACACACACACACACACATATATATATTCATTATATACTAGCTTTATATATTTTTTTATTTTTTGAATAATAATACTGCTTTATATATTGCAAATGTTTTCTCTCCAAGTGTTGATTGTGCTCCCTGTTTACTGAGGTTTTTTTTTTTTTTTTTTTTTTTTAAAGATTTTATTTATTTATTCATTTATCCCCCCCTTGCTGCTTGTGCTCACTGGGTCAGCTAACCACGCCGTGCGGGTGGGCCTGCCTTCACCAGGAGGCCCTGGGAACCGAACCCGGGGCCTCCCATATGGTAAACGGGAGCCCTACTGATTGAGCCACAGCCGCTTCCTACTGAGGTTTTTGATACAAGATTTCTTTTGAGGATTTTGATATAGTTAAATCTGCCATTTTATTCTTTAAGATTACTGCTCTATTCCGTTGAGCATTTAAGAAATCCCTCTCAATTCTAAAGTCAAAAAACTGTCTCCTATATTACTTTCTTATACTTTTAAGTGTTATTTTCAATCATTTTGTATTTATTCTTCTTTGAATTTATTTTTCTCTCTGGTGGGAAGCATAGTATTAGTTATATTGCATATTTTTCTTTGCCATTTTTCCACACACATTAAATAGTCCTTGTTTCCCCCACTATTAACTAGGGGATAGATGCTAAGTATTGTAGCAATCCTTGCTTCACTTTGACTTATGCAATTCAGTTTCTATAATAATTCAAGTAAGTCATATTGCTCCCTTGGAAAGCTCTCCTCCATGCAAGTCCACAGAGATCTGGTTCATTTGATCTTGAAGTTTCACCATCGTGCAGTCCTTCGTTTCCAATCATGCAGATGAGATATAGGAAATAGAAATGATCATTCAGGACATTTTAGAGACCAGATGTGGAAATGCCATATATCTCTTCCATCCATATCCATTGGCTCATTCTTAAATGCAAAGGAGATTGGGAAATGTTACTTTCTTGTGTGCCCAAGAGAAAAATCAAGTGATTTGGTAAATATCTGGCAGTATCTCTTTCACTCACACTAATTTGTCATCCTTACTTCACTTACCATTATGTTCCAGGGTTCTATTTATCATTTGTTGGGCAATACTCTGCCATTTTAATTTCTATAATGTATAATACATTTAGATATCTGGTAGAGAAAAACTCTTTGTTTTTATTTTTGAAACTATGTTGTCTATTTTACGTATTTATTCATCCATGTGAAATTTCTAATCAAGTTATATATCTGAAGAATTCTATTGGAATATTTTATTCAATTGCATTAAATAAATTTATAGATCCAGTAGGAGATAATTGAAATCTTTTCAATATCGCATATTCCCATATTCAGTGTCATGATTTTTGTGGTGGTTATGAAACTGTAGGAATTTTGTTTAAACTACCCAAATTGCACTCTTAACATGGAGAATTTTAATAGAGCTGACAAAAAAAAAAAAAAAAACAACTGGTGGGGTTGAATACTCAGTGCATTTATTTTTAATTTTTCTTGTTTTTAAATAAATGTTTTACAGGTATAAATTTCCTTCCAAATACCACGTTAGCTGAAACTCTCAAGGTTTTGTTTAATGAAAATACTAAAACATAACAGAAGTAGGTAAAAGTACAATGAACTTTCAATATCCTCATTGCCAAGCTTGAGCCAACAATTATCAAGACTTAACCATATCCGTGTCATTTAATTCTGTTTGCTTGTCTTAACTGAACTAACTTAAAGCAAATCCAGGGCATATCATTTCACTTGTATCTAATTCAGTAGGCATTTATTACAATTATGGATAGTTTCTTACATAACCACAGTTTCATTATTACACTTAAGCATAATTTGATTAAATAAAAAGTCAAATCTTAGTTTCTTCTTTTAAGTAAGTGAATTTAACCTGTTTGTATTTATTGTACTTAGAACAAATTTGGGCATAGGAAGGTTATATTATTTTGTCTTCTCTAATTATCCTGATGTTAGTTTGTTTCATTCCAGTCTTATATACAAAAGACATTCTTTTCACACTTTTGTTTCGGAAGTTAGCTATTCAATTTGTACATTTTATATGGTTAGCCTCATATTTTAACATACACATTTAATTTTTCTTTCATGAAGAGCTTAAATTTATCACTGCTCTTCTCTTTGTGCTTGAAGAACACTTAGACTTTAATAGTGTTTTACTTTCTTTCGCTCTCCTCTGTCTTTCAGCTCTCATGTTATTTTTTTCCTGAATTTAGCCTCAGCTTATTAAATACATACAATTATAGTAATAATTATTATTGATAGTACTACTACTACACTCTGGCAGCAGAAGCTCTCTTGCTGATCTACATTTAGTTGACTCATGAGCTCAGATCTCCATTTTCTCTGTAGAAATTACAGATGGGTGCCCATTGCAATTGAGTTTCATAAGGCTACTTCTCTCTAGGCCTCTGCTCTTCTACTCCACAAAAGTGCACTGGAAGCCTCACGAGAGGCATTTATGTTTGTTCTCAAAACTGATTATAGGGAAGCGGCTGTGGCTCAATCAGTAGGGCTCCCGTACACCATATGGGAGGCCCCGGGTTCGGTTCCCGGGGCCTCCTGGTGAAGGTGGGGCCGCCTGCACGACGTGGTTAGCTGACCCAGCGAGCACAAGCAGCAAGGGGGGGAGAAATGAATGAATAAATAAATAAAATCTTAAAAAAAAAAAAAAAGAATTTATAAAAAAAAAAACACTGATTATATGCAGTGTAAACTGTGTGATTTAATTAAATATTACACAGATCGATGGAACATGAGTACAAAAGGAAGGAAAGTTGTTTCCCTAAAAACCACCCTGAATGGTTTGAATGATTTTTAAAAGGTGAGTAACATAAAAATGTCCCCTAATTAAATGTAGGTATGACAAATGTAAATTAATAAAGACATTTATAAGAAATTAGGAAGATCCCGCACTAACCTTTTGTGTCAAAATGCTTAAATTTCTCACTATAATCTTTAAAACAGAGTGAAAAAATGCTGCCAATGTAAAGCAGCTGCAATTTGTTTAGGAAACAGCAGAGCTCCATTCTGCCAAGGTACACACAGCTTAAAAGCTTTGGTCCTGTCTCAAAAAAATTGGTAAATGAATGTACATTTATAGGTTTTAAGGAAAAAAAAAAAACCCAAAAAACAAAACACATGTTGTGGTATTGACATTTCATTGTTATTCCCTTTTCTTCTAACAGTTTTAAATTTTTAAAATGAAGCCTTCCACTGTATTTTTTTTCTTGCTGTCTATAATAATTATTTATTCCAATATCAGTTACAGATTTCTTTGCTTTCCATTATTTCTTGCCTTTTGTTACTTCCTATTTCTGTCACTTTACATATCTTATTGCTGGATTACATCTATTAGGATTGTGTGTATGAGAGAGGGAGACTCTGGAGCTGGTAAACTTTCTAAGCTATTAGGTATCAGACAATTGTATTTATGCCACCTTCATTCTCCACCTATAACATGGCTAAGTGTGGAATTCTGCATTCAAGACAATTTCCCATTAGTGTTTTGTATTAATATTCTAATAATTCTGGCATTAGAGTTATTTTGGCCAATGCAAAATCTTTAAATCATTATTTTTAGGTAATTTATCTTTCTTCACTCATAGTTTTAGCAGCTGTGGCAGTTGGAGATTATTTTATGAATCCAAAAGAGAGATTATGTTTGTAAACCAATCTATTCCTCTGGGTGTGATACCCTTTGATTGCATTAAATTCAGCTGAAATGTCTTTGATTAGGTTACCTGTTAAGATTAGGGATTTTGATTTGAATACATCAGAGGGCATGACTCAAGTTGAGTCATCACCCCCTTGCTGTGTCACCCAAGAAGACACATGGGAAGAGACAGCTCAGTCTCTTTAAAAAAAAAATTTTTTTTTTTTAAATCCCTTTGCCATTTATCGAGCCTTTTCAATCTGGTGGTTGATGTTTTCTGTTTGTTCATTTACTTGTTTTCATTTTGGGAAATCTCATACATCATAATATCAAATATTGCTTTCCATCATTCTCTTTATTCTCTCTGTCCAGAAGTTTTTTACAGGTGAGATTTAGTTTCTGTAGCTACACTATATCTCTCTTAAATTTTCTTTTATGTTTTCATTCTCTTTACACATCTGTGATGTACTCTGGAGGTTTCCTTAGCTTAGTACCACAATAACTACTTCACACATCCTCTGTAATCAATCTTCTGGTTGACCCATCTATGGAGGATATTTTTGCACTAAACACATTTTCATTTTTAAGATTTCTAATTTGTTTCTTTTCTGTAACGCATGTTCTTATTTCACAACATCATCCTCTCATTTTATTCTTGTTATTCTCTCCTTTTTTCTCTGTCAAAATATATTATGCTAAGTGTGTTCACTTACATAGCTTTAGTAATCCACAGATGCATTTTTGTTCTTGGTGGTGAAATCACTATGCAAACACAATATGGAAATAAATAAGGTCTGGTATTTATTGAGTACCTATTATATAAACAACATGGGTGGCTGGCAGTCCTGGTTTGCTGAGTAATGGGTTTCCCAGGTGTGAGTCTTGAGTGCTAAAATTGGCAAAGTCCCAAGCAGATCAGAATGAGTTGGTCACCCCAATGAAATGTCCTAAGATGACCATGGTGAACAAGGCACCCAAGGCTCCTCTCTTTGTAGACCCTGAAATTCCAAAGAAGAGAGAAAAATGACAGACAAGCAAATGACTAAATTAAGAACATAAGACCAAAAAGCAAAACGAGATAGGAAGAAAATCATGCAATGTGATTTAAAAGAAAGTGACTCTTATGAGTGGGTTGATCCAGAAGAACCTTACATAGGCAGATAGCATGTTTTCAGAAATCTTTGTAAAAAGAAAGAACCAGCTATATGAACATCTGGGAGCTAAGTTTTTCAAGCAGAGGAAATTGTCATTACAAAACTTATACAGAGGCATAGGTGTAGCATATTGGGAGAAAAGAGAGAGAGAGAGAAATCTAGCATGGGCAGGCCATTGTGCCATGTAGAAGAGAGGTTTAGAAAGGGAGGCAGTAACCTGGAGGGGGAGTTCATGTAGAGCATGGTAAGGGATTGGGGTATCATTCTAACTGCAATAGCAGGTGTTGGAGGGGTTAAATATGACAGTGATGCGAGTCTTACGCTATCTGAAAGATCCCTGTGGTTGCTGGATAGAGAAGAGATGGCAGGAAGGCCAGCTAGGAGCTTACTGCAGTAGTCCCAGCAAGAAGGAATCAAAGCCTGGGTTAGGTCAACAGCTGTAAGATGGAGAGAGAAGAATGGATTTGAAATATAATTTGGAAGTAGAATTGACAAATTTGCTGATCGATTCATGGGCTAGAAAATGGAAAGAAGAAAGCATGACTCCAAGATTTTTTACTTGAGCAACTGAATGAATGCTACAGACCAAGAAGGTAAGACTGGGACAGACTTAGAGGTAGGATGGGAAATTAGAAGTCATGCTTTGGGTTGGTTAAGTTTGAGATGTCTTTTAACACATCAAAGACAGATGTCAGGTTAGCAATGGGTAGACAAATTTGGTGCTCAATGGTGCAGGCAAAGTAGAAATATAAATTTGGGAATTATTGCAAATAGATGGCATTTAAAACCGGGAGACTGGCTGAGTTACAAAGTGAGTCAGTGTAAATGTGAAAGGTGAGGACCTAGTTCTGGGGCATTCAAACATTTAAATTCCAGCAGAGGAGCAGGGCTAAGCATAGGCCTTAACTCTAATATTCTCACGGGATGCATCTCCTAGCCTAGAGAGAAGGTAAACAACTTGGGGTCCCAACCCTTCGAGAATGACTTTTATCATACCCTCATCCTTAGTCCTCCATGAATGTCATGGCTCAAGGAATGAAACCACAGAGGGAGAAAGCAGTGGAGCTCTTGGCAATGACCACCAGTTCTGCTAGTAGGTAACTCTCTTCATGAGCAGGCAGCAACTCTCTGCCCCTGCATTCTCTTGAGAAGCACAGATGGACCCACCCCAGCCATCAGTGATACCTTCAGTCCAGGCTTCTCCCTCCATGTATCCAGATACCCTGCCCATTCCGCATCACTTACTTTCTGCCAAGCTCTTCCCATCCAGATTCTCACTCCATGCTGCTAGCCTCAAAACAATGAGTCTTAAGTGCCACCGCCACCATAATCATCATTGTCATCGTCATCATCATCTTCTTCTCTCTTCCTTTTTCTGTCTCTCTTTCTTTCTTAAAGAGATGGTTTTATTTTATTTCCAAACATGGGAGTTTTTCTTTCTTATTTCTAAGCGTGTTTGTTTATACATTTAAGTATTTTTTAAGAAATCTTTTCTATTCTATAACTTATGTTTTAGGCTTACAAGGGAGGTTTCAATATATGGTCAATCCACTATCTTAAAGAAGACATTTCACCATGAGCATTTATAACTAAAATGAATTGGGATTTTATATTAATTATAATTAATTAGAATGTGTATATTGATTTAAACTTAGAACTAATTTAAATGTAAACTCAGGCCCTAAAAAAATTAAAATTTGGTTATCAAAATGATTGAATTTTTTAGCATTCACAATGTTACATCTGGGAAGAAAAGCTCACACTGTCCATCCCCCTGGCTCATCTGTCTGTCTCCAAGGAAGGAAGAGCAATGTTTACACTTGGTGAAGGTCAAGGACACTGATGATTACGTTTTATCTAGGAGTTTCTAATGGACGAGGATATAAAGAGCCCTGTATGAGGCAAATGCCTCGTTTCCTTTTCACATAATGTTTCAGTAAGGAGAGGACTTCCCTTCACTATTGTGGCATGGAAATCAAGCACTTAGTACTAAATTTAGGACAAGGGAGAAAAGGAAACCATATAGCAGAATTTCATTCAGTCTGTTTTAGCCTGGTCAAAACGGAATTCTATTTGGTCCAAACTCACTCATGAGGGATGACATTCACAATTAGGGCAACAGTAAACCACCCCTCTGTCTTGTCACTTCTGTCTCACTTGAGAAACTCACATTTGTCAAATAAACATAGGTTCTGAACACCTATATATTATTTCCCATTAACTTACAATCAACTGAAATTCCCAAACTGTCCACAAAAGGATATAATACACTTTTATTTTTATTTTATTTATTTATTATTTAAAGAAACTTTAGATTACATAAATGTTACATAAAAAATATAGGGAATAGAATAAAATAAAATACAAATATATATATATATATATATGGGATTCCCATTTGCCCCACTCCCTCACCCACCCACACTTTCCCACATTAACAGCATACTTCATTAGTGTGGTACATTTGTTATGATTGATGAACATGTATTGAAGCATTGTCACTAACCGTGGATTATAGTTTACGTTATAGTTTACACTCTGTCCCATGCAATTTTGTAAGTTATGACAAAATATATAATGGCCTGTATCCATCATTGCAATGTCATACAAGACAATTCCAATGTCCTGAATATGCCCCCATGTTACACCTATTTTTCCTTCTCCCTCCCCTCAGAATCTCCGTTGGCCACTGCCTCCACATCAATGATAAAAGTTCTTCCATTCCTAGAATAATATCCACTCTGCCTCTAATTGAGAGGAGGCTTAGATCCCATAGGGCAGATGGATGGAACTATCTTGCTTGCAGTTGTAGACTCTCTGTTCCTTGGGATGGGCATTATCCATCATCACTACCTTGTTAGTTGTTCTGGATGAGTCCAATGAACTGGAGAGTAGGTGTTGCAATTCTGCTGAGATTCAGGGCCCAATTTGCACATGGACAGACCAAAGATTTAAGTCTCATGGACATATATCTGTCAAGTATAATACTAACTATAGGAAGAACCAAATTCAGCATATAAATGTACTACCTTCCCCCCAGCATGGGACATGACTCCTGGGGATGAACCTCCCTGGCACTGAGGGATTATTATCAAGATCTAGCAATGTACCTGGGAAAAGAGCTTGACCATAAGGTGTAAATGGTAGATACAACTGAGTTTTTATGGCTAAGAGGTTTCAAAGTGAGTTGGGAGGTCATTCCAGAGGTTATGCTTATGTACGTCTCAGCATCTCAGCAGGATCTCATTAACTGTCACAGTAAATAGTCCCTCAAATAGTGGGGTTCCTGAGGCTCAAGAGACATCCAGATACTATAGTCAGGGCAGACAGCTCGGGTATTTGGTGCCCTAACGGGGTCTTACCTTGGAATTTATGCTCCCCAGTGTGACAGAGTTGGACTCATTTGTAGTTTCCCTACACATGGCTTTTCTGCCCTTTCTATTTGAGCCTCTAATATACTTTTAGACATAAAATGAGTCTTATTAAAGAGGGAAAACATTGTGTGTGTGTGTGTGCATGTTTCCTTCAAAATTTAAATAAGTTAAAATAACCTGATTTATTCTGTTGCCACACTCCTATCATACATTGCAAAATACTTCTATATATATAGAACATAGAATAAAATAGTGCCCAATTTTCATTAGAACTTTTTTAGAGGTGGAAAAATATTTCACTTAAATCTTAACCATGGGAATTCATCAAAACAGTGCATGAAGAAATCATTTCCAGATTTAAAATAAATTTCCACAAACTCACTAAAGCCAGCTACAAATACATTAAAAATTCCTAATTTTTGAATAAATGGGAAGATAATTTCTAATGGAAAAATAAGTCCATTCATTGTAATGATTCAGGGTGCTTCTAAAACATTTATATGATTACAAAATAAGTTTGCTCCTTCAGGGCCTGAAAGCACAACTCTCTGTGCATTATTTCTAAAGCCTTGAATTCAGAGTCTACTGAAACAGCATCTGAAAAAAGAAACGAAAGAAGGAAGGGAGGGAGAGAGGGAAGGAGGGAAGACTTCAGAACATCAGGTAAATGGAAAGGAAATAAAACTTTACCAAGAAGACTGACTCAACTCTGCCCTCCTGAGTTATTTTAAAGAGAAAGGGACAACGCAGGCACATGGAAGGGACCTCGTTTCATTTTATAGTTTTCCCTCCTAAACTTAAACACCCTTGTTTTTGCTGTCTCCATTTTCGTTACAAACTGTGCTCTCATTCAGTCACCCAAGTATAATTTTCCTACCTTCCACGTGACACTGAAATATGCTTTCTTAGGTTTTCCTCCTGACTTTCTCTCCCAAACATCTCAGAGCTAGTCCATGAAGGCTTTGAGGCCCTGGGACTCTGGGGAGCCTCTCTTTTGCTGTTTCCTTGTCTGGTGGGTCAGAAGCATTTACCTTTCATACAATGCCCATCCCATCAAATAACCTGAAATGGTTTGAATTGAGCCCAAGAGTCCAGGCAGGGCAGAGTGACAGCATCCTCCTGTCCCCACCTCCCATCCAATTTCCTCAGACACCCACGGGGTTCTTTACAGACCACAGAGCACTCCACTGCACTCCTCAGTGCCCTGCGGTCACCCTTTGGGTACTGGCTTAGGAGCACTGAGCACCCTCTCCACGCTCACCCCTTACCTGTCTGCCCTCGGCGTCCCTTAGCACCCACACTCCAAGCTCCAAACTCACCACACTTCCCCAGGCCCTCTCATACCCCAGCCCACTCTCTCCTCTAGCCCTTGATGCAGGCAATCCCTTCCCCCTGGAGCCCTCCTCCTTCTCTCTGCCCTCCTACTGCTTCTCGTCCTTATTTCCCAGGAAGCCTTCCGTGGAATTCCCCTCCCTGCACTCAGCTGTGTTTGCCTCCAGTTTGCTCCCCTCGGTTCCCACCCCCCCCCAATGCAGACACTCCCAATTCACAGCATTTATTCCATTTTACAGCCTAGCCATGTAATTGTCTGTTCTTTCCCAGGAAAATGGGACCCAGAGTGGGGACTCTGGTCACCTGGGTGCCTTTAGAAATGGTAACACTGGGCCTCAGGCCAGACCTACAGGATCTGAAACTCTGGGAGAGGGGCCCAGCAACCTGTTTTTTAATAAGCCTGTAGATGACTCAAGGCTAAGTTTGAGAACCACTGTCCTAGAGGAGACACCATTTCTGGCTTATTCCTCTGGGAATATCCTAGCACATTGTGTTTAATAGGTGTTTATGGAATTGATTCAGCAATTTCATACTCGAGGGTATACTGTTGAGTGACTTAATGAGTATCAGAATTTTTACATATGAAAGCCCATTAATCTAACCACAAAAACCCTAAATAGTATTTCAGTTTTACTGATGGGGTAACTAAGGCTCAGACAGACTTGCCTAAAGTTTTCTACCTTGTATTATAACCAAAAAATTAAAAACAAGTTAGAAGTGTGGGATATCAAATCGAGGTCTGGCAGATTCTAAAGCTGCTATTCCATCTCCATATTATGCTACCTTCATTTACTTTAATTTCATGCTTTTCAATATTGGATGCACACTAGAATCACCTGGGGAACTTACAAACAACAACAACACCAAAAAAAACAAAAAAACAAAACAAGAAACAAGGGCTGGACTCAATGCCCAGAGTTTCTCATCTAATTGTTCTGGAGCAGGGGCACTGGCCTCCGTGTTTTTAAAAAGCAAATCCCACTGTGCGGCCAGGGTTGAAAGTCACTGCTTGGATTTAACCACCCTGCACTGGCCCTGCCAAGGGAGCTGGGCCCCAGGTATCTCCTCACTGAACCCAGACTCACCACCTGGCGGCCTGCATGGGCCCACGGCGTCCTGTTTTTCCACCCTCAGCCTGGACTCTCGCTCTCTTTCCTTGGCGTCTCACCTGATGACCTTTCCCAGCCATCCTTCCTGGCAGCACTAAGATCTCCTCCAGGTGTAGGTTGTGCTTAGGCTCCTAGCTGCACACACCTGCGCTGTGGACAAGGGGCCTCCTCTCCTTCTGCACCGAGCGGGTCCTGCCTTCATGTCCTGGCCAGCCACCTGCTGGAGGAGGGGGCAGGCAGATGCAAACCTGAAGTGCCTGCAAATACCCAGTCGTATTCTTACTATATGAGGCATTACACGCACACTCTGAAGCTCCCAGACTGGGGGTAGGGGCCATCCTGGTGGGGAGCCATCAGGTTCTAAACACAAGTGTCGATATGTGATGGAGCCTGGACCTAATCCTGGACCGCCAAGTGCTGGTCAAAGTTGAATACTCACATTCTATTAATGTCTCCTACAAATTACTTTTCTAATTAAGCACCAGCTTATTAAAGATGCAATCTGTCGCTGCCTGGGTGACGCCTGACTAAATTCCCGTCTCTTCTTTGCTTCGTCCAGATGTTGTTTACTAAAATGTGTTTCCTCCAAATCCTCCTTTACCTTCCTAGTTCTGAAGTCTGCTGGCCATCGGGAGCCCGGCCACCTGATGACCATTCAATTAGTAACCGAGTGCAGAGGATTCTTTGGGGGTGGGGGGTGGGGTTAAATTAGAACTGCTTGTTTGTCTTGCTAGGCTGAGTGAACCAGTGGCTATTAATCTAGCCCTGGAAGAATTTCTCCTTACAGCAATTGATCTGTCTATTCTCTATTTGTACAATAAACTAATGATACACTGTCGGCCTTTGAGCGAAGGAGTTCTCCATCCCTTGGCACAAAAACCAAACATGTACAATAATTGGACAGGCCATGAAAATGATGGTTAGGAACTATAACCCTGTAAGAGCTGGGCATGCATAGTCCAGTTTTGAAGCCTTATTATGTACAAGAAGCACAGTTTAAAGACCAAAAGTAATTAAAAAGGACTTGCATTCTTTACTCAATTTTCATGCAGCCTATTTAGTAAAGGAGATCCTATTATAGTAGATAGAAATATTTACCAACATACTTTGGGTTTTATTTTCTGTCTTTCATACAGAGCCACTCTTCTAAAAATACATCTCCACATTCTAAACTAACAGAAAACACCTTGTCTTCCATCCCCATCCTCATGGCTCTTTGACCATCTTCCCTTTCCTCTGGGATCTCTGAGCTCTTGAAGTATAGACTTATTCATCCTTTCTCTCAATTGGGAAGAATCCTTCCCCTGTAGGAAGGAGGAAATGGGCGGGGGTGGGGGGGTATGGGGGTATAATTTTCAGACTCTTTGGTGCATGTAATTGGAGAGGAGTGATATGTGGGAATATCCTCATATTTATAATTTGTATGCTATCTGATAATAATCAGAGATGCTATTTATTTAACATTTACTCTATTCATTGTAACAAGCACTTTATTTCTTTCATTAAATGTTCCCCGCAAATCTGAATAGGTCTCATTATACCCATTTTACAGCATAAGATACCACACTTTATGGAAATCAATTAATTTGCCCAAGGTCACACTGCTGGTCCTTTTGAGTCAGTTGCAATTGGCATGCATGACTGCGGCTCCAGCCTTTCAACAGAGCACCACCTGCCCAGAACACTGCTGACAAAAAGTGCCCTGCAAATCCACTCAGACCCCAGATTGTCCATTTAAAAGCAATGAGGTTAAATGAGGTCTCTAGGTCTGTTGCCAATGAATAGATTTTGCCCACATTTTACAAGTATTTACTGAGTGATTTCTAAGTGCTCCACAGTATCCTTGTTGGTGAGCCGGGGTACAGAAAAGATCCTGGGATTTGAAGGCAGCTCTGGGTTTCATCACCTGCCCCCCATCACTTTGGGGGTTTAATGCAGCCCCTAATCTCTCGGAAGGACACATTTATAAACATCAACTTGCAATGCATATTACAAAAATGCTTAGTGTTGTTACTTAGCCAGAAAATACCTATAAAGGGTTTATGCCAGGGCAGGTCCTGGGGCCAGTAGGTCCCTTCAGATTATGCCCTTTCCCTTCCTCTTTTCTGTCCTGTGAGAAGCAGGGAGCCTGGCTCTCTGGTCCAGGTCACACTCTGAGGTTCCCATAGTGGAAATGTGGCCCCAAGACGATTAGAGCCACACACACAATCCTGAACTTGTGCTCCAGCAGCGAAACCATCCACAGTACTCTCAGTCTTGCTGGGTTCCTTCCTCTCCTCTTGCTGCCACATTTGCTCCTTCTGAGCTGGAAGCAGCATGCCCAGGAGTCTGATCCACAGCCCTGACCATCTAATGCCTTTGCTCCTATGCTGTGCCACCAGGCTAAATGTCCAGTCTCCGTCCCCATTGTGCCAAGCTCTGGTAAAGGCATCTCTGACATCAGCACATGAGATTGAGGCTTTTACAGAGGTGCAGAGAGGTGATGGGCTCTGCTGGAGACACAAAACACAGACTAGACAACCTGCCAGCTCAGGACACCCAGTCCCAGGGGGGACATCCTTTACATGGGATCCATTAAAAGATCCAGAACTGACTCATTGCCCAACTGGGCCATGTGTTCATCTCTGACTCGATCCTGGATTTCTCTGGAATTTTATGGAAGTTTCTCCTCTGGTGTGTGTCCCAAACAAATACACAAACCAAAGTGAATGTGCAAAGAAAGTGACCTCATGGTCAAAACGACTGGCCGTGTGGCTGAGCAGAGTGCTGGAAGAAGGTGCCATCAGTCGAGTTCCTTGGCTCCTGACAGATGCAAGTCTGAGTCCCTGTGTATCTTTGCAATAAAACTTCAGGGTCTGATTGAGAAAAAAGACCCACTTGACTTCTCAGAAGGCTGCCTTGTAATTTGGGAATTCGTAATAAAGTAGGGTGGAAATGGCCATTGCATTGAGCCTCCTGCATCGGGGCCTACTCAGAAATGAGGGCCATGGACAGGAGGGGCTGACCATGGGAACAGGAGCCATGAAGGGACACAGCCCCTGCTGGGGACCCTCAGGAAGGAGGAGGGGTGGATGGCCCCTGGCCTCTCCCCTCCCCATGCCTACCCATCTTCCACCAGGGCCTCCTGTTTGTCCAATGGGTCAGGAAGCTAGAGGTCGAGCTAGTCAGGGAAAAGCAGAGCAGGGCAGGGCTGACATCACATGGGCAGTGGCCGCAGCTGGTCTGGAGGAGTCTGTCCACGGACCTGGTGTCTGGGGAGCCTGATGGGCATCCAGGCATCTAAAAGAGCACAACTCCTCTTCCATTATCTCCCTCCAGGCCTGGAAGAGAGGAACGCCGTGGAATAGGGAGGTTGTGCATATGAGCCACTTCCCTCCCGCTGTAGTCAATTACCTGGATTGTCTAAACTACAGACAAAAGGTCTCTTAAATGTTTATTTAGGTGAAGATGAGGCAGATGAAAGACCCGCTTTCTGCAAGCCTCCTCCGTGGCTGCGTGCACTTCACCCATCCTCATCCACCAGTTAGCACGTCCTAGGAAGTCAGCTTTGTTACCTCCATTTGACTAAGGAGCAAATATAATGAAACTATGAAAGACAGTTGACTCGCCTCAGGCGCCACAGCTCCTCCCCAGAAGATGGGGCTAGGGTCCAACTCGCATCCCAGTCTCAAGCCCACGTTCTTTCCAGCATCCTATGTCAACTAAAATACTCGATGAAAGTGCTCGAGGTTCAAGAGCCACCCCGTGCAGGTTGTTTGGGGAACACTCATGTTTTCTGTTATAAGAGTAAATGACCAAAGGAAACAAAGAAGAAGAAGGAAAAGAAAACAGCAACCACAAACCAGGCTGCGGAACTTCATTTAGGATAAAAAGGGTACAAATGAGAGCTGCCTAATTTTCTCACGTGATGCTCCAAACCCCAAACCACAGCAACTCCTCTTTCTGATCCAATCCTTGCAGAAAGATGACCTATAAATCCTTTGCATTTTCCTGCCCGTTACCTATCGTGAGCCATAGTTTTCCACCTTCTGGGCAGCCAGGGATTCCTCCTAGAAGAATATCTCCTCTGAACCATTTGCCTCTTGTAGAGAACAAAAGAGACACAATGAATGTATTGCAATGTCAAAGTCTTAATCACTGAAACCAAACAGAAACAAACAAGCAAAAAATGATAATTCATGTGAGGTGCCCAAGTCACTCAGGGCTCTTTCTCAGATGACCTGAATAGCTTCCACCCCATGGGCAGGAAGCAAAAGGTTCTTTCCAAATTATCCTCAGGCAGGGGGCATCGGCAGGGAGGCAGTGGTGGGACCAAAGCTCACAGCCTCGGCCTCGGCCTTTGACCCTGCCTGGGAGGATTCGGCACTGTCTGGAGGGGCTGGGGAGGAGCCTCATTCATCTTTTGTTCATTTTCAAAACATATTCCCGTGGCAGCCAGCACTCTTTAAAGAGTATGACTGAGTGGCTCTTTGAGAGGCAGGCGGTGGCAGATGGGTAAGTGTGAAAATGTGATCTATTTGGGATCTCACACTATACAACACGCACAGAACACCGCTGGAATCGCAGCTTTCAAGGGGAGAGCTCTCAATTTATAGCCAAAGAACTGTGTCTAGCATTTGGCTCTTGGGACCGAATGGACTGGAGGCCTCTTTTGCGTGGTCCACCCAAGGAGCCTTGTTTGCATTATCTTGAAAGACATAAACAGCAGATAAATCTGTTCATATTCGACGTGCAATGCTTATGCACAAGACAATGTTTGGATTAAAAATATTGGTGGGGAGGAGAGTCCTCTCCCCTCCCCCCGACCAATGACATCTGTAATTGACACCTGGATCAGCCGTCCCGGTATAAAAGTAAAGCCAGATAAGGAAACAAACTAACAAAAAACAAAGCCAACTTGATTTGGAGATGCAAATCAGTTAATACAGTACTTTATTCCACAGACATTTATAACCACACACCACTTGCCAGGCAATATTCTGGCACTGGAGAAATAGGTAGAAGGAGACAGTTTCTCCTCAAAGGAGGCAGAGCTGACAAAGAGAGCCCTAGAAGAGGGCACTGGCTTGTCCCAGTGCAGACCCTGAGGGCCTGCTGGAGGGAGGGAAGGTGCGAGGGCTCCCCCAGAGCTGCGGCTTTGCCACCCCGCAGCACCTGACTCAGTCCGATGGGATGAGTGGGAGGACACAAGCCCATTCGGAGTAGGTGATGTGCAGTGGATGTGGACTGATGAATTGAAGTTTGCCAAGTATGAAAAGATAAAAGCACTTCAAGGAGAAAAGCAGTATTGCAAAGGTAAGGAGGTGTGGATCAAAGAGAGTTTCAAACTGGGAACAAAGAGGAGAACTCCAATATGGGAAATTGGGATTCGGGAGGGGAGGGCTATAAGATGGGACCATGGTGGGGGCCAGGTTAGCCTCCATTCTCAGTTTGCTTTGTCCTTACAACACACATCAGATATAGGTCTTTACTGTAACTAAAATCTCCTACACCTGAGTGATTGAAGTCTCCTTAGAGCCAGTTCCCAGATCCCAGAAGAACATGAAAAGTGCATGGGGCACATTTCAGTTCTTTGGCTTTTCTTTATTATTCACTATTCTAATATTAAAGGAACAGTGATTTTTGCAATTTTTCTCTGTTATTCTTATTATTATGTCTTTGTTGTTGTTGTTTTAAACAGGTGCTTCCATCTCCCAGACTCTCCTATTAAGAGCCAGGAAAGCCCTAGATTTCTATATGGCAAGACTACCTCCAATATTTTTTTTAACAAAATTCCCTTTATGACACAGTGATACCTCCATAATCATTTGCTCAATTTAAAAATTCAGTTGGGCATGTTACATTTTTTTCTAAAAAATGTTAAAACTCAAATTATTCCTCATCCTTAAAATAAGATTTTATGGGGAGTATCCCTTTTCCCATTTCACACCTGAGGAAGTGATGGCTCAAAAATCTGTCCGAGGTCATGGTTGTAAAGGAGCCAAGACAGGGACTAATTAGAGTTAGTTTGCCTATCTAATTGCAAATCCTGCCTTTCCCTTTATAGTGCTGCCCTACCAGGGTTTGAAAGCTAACAGGAAAATTAAATAAGCTAGTTCAAGAATGAAAGAGCAGAAAGCCATTTTCAGTGTACTTCTACAAGTTTTAATATGGGTCATTTCCTCACCTGCCTACCTGGCTTCTGAAACCAGGAAGAAAAATAGCTAAAATTCACACCTCAGCTTCTTTACCCCCCTCACACTTAGAAAGATGAGGTAGGAATCTTGTGCGGTTTTGAAAACTATCTCCTCGCTGGAGTGATTTGTGGGAGTCAAGTCAGCATTGATCCCTAGCAAGTTGCTTTAATAATTTTTTTATGGGTTAACTCACGTCTGAATGCTGGAGAGCAGGTAACCACAGAAATCAACCTCTCCCAGACCCGGGCTGAGGCTGAGTTCCTGAAGGATGAGTCATCCAGGAAAAATTAATAATGAAAATGGCTAATTTATAACTGGGCACATCCAAGGAAAGAGTGCATGCACGTGGAAGGACTGGGTAATGGTGATTTTTCTCATTAACAATAGAGTCAACCTGAGTGATTAATCTGCAACACAAATGAGCTATTCAGAAGAGTAAAAACCACCGCACTGGCCACATCCACCATTTCAGCGCATCTTCCCACAATTCTTTCTGCAGGGCAAAATCTCTTTCCCTTTTGCCCCCCTCTTTACTGTCTTTCTCCTTCCTTCTCTCTCCCAGTGTTTCTCTTTTTCTCTCTCTTCTTCTGCCTTTCTCTCTCTGTTGTCCCTTTCCCCCCACATGTTGCTTTGGGTTCTTTGCGTTTCCAACCTCTCTGATTTCTGTCTCTGGCCCCCGTAGTTCACTCCTCTCTGCACTTGTGCTCCTCTTTTCCCTCTTGCTTTTCTTGTAATCGGTTCCTTCTCCCTCCCTCTCTCCCCTACATTGGCCTCTGCTGGTACCCGTGGCATAGAATCCAGCCTTGGAGCATCCGAAGTGGCGGGACCTTCAGCAAGGAGCTCCTCAACCATTAAAGTGTACATGGACTTGGGGGTCTTCTTAAAATGCAGATTCCGATTCAGCAGGGCTGGGAGGGGACCTGAGGTTCCACTTTTCCAACAAGCTCCCAGGTCATGCTGAGACTGCTGGGTCTGGGAGCACACACTGAGAACCAGGGTTTTGCAGGGTCCTTCTCTTCAGCGCTTCTCCCCACAGAGGAGACCAGCTGCGGGGGAGCCCGGGCACTCCGGGAGCTGGTGGCGGGAGGGAATCTGAATGGTCTCCGAGTCCATCTTTACCTCGGTTGGCGAGAGGGCAAGTACTTCACTTCTTCAGCAGCTGGGCGCCCCTTGAAGTGCCCTTACTGTTCATATCTACAGCTTGGGGTGGAGAAAAAGCTTATTTTTAAGAATTGAGGCAAGGTTTAGAATTTAAAAGAATTTAGATCCAGACAGTTCTGGGTTACAATCTCAGCTCTGACACTGGCCTTAGTCTTCTCATCTGTAAAATGACTGGTCTGCACCTCTCAGGGTATTCTTGAGAATTAACAATAGCATGCAAAGAGTGCCCAGCATTGAAGAAATGCTTATCTCGACTGCCTCCATCCCAAAGTCTTACATTGCAGACTTGCTTTTCTCATTTGTAACGTGAACACGTCTTTCACATGGAAATGCATCTTGAAGGCACCTTGTCCACCCCTTTCAGTTCTGTGGCAGCACATTTCCCGTTGTGCATTCACCTCTTTTTGAGTCCTCAATAGATGAGGTAGAGAGTAGATGTGGCCTTCGCAAGGTCACTCCTGGTTTTTGTGATAGTTTGGATTATTTAATCTCCTAACTCCCCATGCAGGGATCTTTGGTCTATGGCATACTGATATCCAACTTCAAGCCAGTCTCCATCAATATTTTCCTCTTAACACCTTTACTTAGGACCAAAATTAAACACTCAAGCATTCACTGCAACATCTAACCTGCATCCTGAGCTACATACGCTTGCCCAGCTAAAATAATCCATGAAGTTAAAAGTTCAAGGATACTTTCACATGGGAGTATAAATTGCTTGGTACTTTCATATCCTTTAAGTAAATGGACATTTCCAATCTTTGGGCAAGAGTCTACTGGTCTTTGTTATTAAGTTTTCTGTGATTACAAATAGCTTTCAGTTTTACCTTCTTTCCTGCTTCTCTCTTTCCCTCTTCTTTTCTTCCCTGATGCACATTTAGTTTCATTTCTCCAGAGTATATTTTGTTCCTTTTAGTCAAACTCCTACACGGCCAGATGACATTAGTTAGTTAAGGAAACTGCTAGTCTATTAGCAATTTTTAAGACTTTGTGGGGGAAGGGCAGTGGGTCTTTATTTTTCTATCTAACCCCAGAAATCATGGAGAGGTTTCATTTGCAGGGCTTCCTCACTCAGCACCGCCACGCGGTGTTGCAGTCCTCAGCTGCCCAATGTGAAGGGCCTGCAAACAGAGCGAGCTGAGAGCTGCTGCGAGCATCAGCTGAAAGAGCACAGCTTTATTCTGGGCCCAGAGGCAGGCTTCTTCCCCCGTGGCCGTGGGGATGCCCTTCTCCCCGTTAAAGCTCACTGCCTCATCTGAAAACTGGGGCTGGCAATCCCCGCCTCCTGCGGCAGTTGGGAGGGCTCATTTGTTTCAGGTGCACCCTCAGTCCCCTCACTCTCATGGCATATTTCCTGGGCTTAGTAAGAGACCAGTGTTGAATGCATGACCCCAGCCTATGCTATGAGTCACACCAGCAAACCTCATGCTTCAAATCATTTTGGTGGTTTTTTTGCTTTGTTGTTTCATTTTTATGACATCCACCATCAAGCCAAATGTGTTTATATTCTGATTTCAGAAAGCAGGAAAGGTAAGATGTTCACTTAAATTTAATTACAGGCCAGGGAGTATGATTAAAACAGATGGTTTTAGAAAACATTTTGTATGGGATTTTTTTTTTTCCTTTTTTTTTTTAAGACAAAGCAACAATATGATTTTGTTTGTCTTCTTTTCCTGAGTATCTTCTTTCCACTTGTTTTTTTCCCCCTTTCTTTTCTTAATTCCCTTTTTTGCTTTTCTTCCTTATTTTCGAAAAGGCTCTGGATTGCTGCCAGTTATTATTATAAGCTGAATGCTTTGGCCTTGAGCCAAGATGCGAATAGTTAAGCTGAAGCCAAAATGGATGGTTTCTTTCCTGCCCCTCCCCCCAACATACTACCCCCCACTATAGCTTACGGGGGGTGGGGTAGCAAACACTTCTGCTACCCAGATTTTGCAAAAATGCTCTGATAGTGAGAATGGCAGGGTCATGATAGGGATAGAAAAGGCAAGATGATTGTAAAAGTTGAGTGTGAAGGCTTTTTAGGATCCATTCCTGATTATTAGTTGTCTGGGGAATCAAGTGAATCATTTTAGTCGTGGTCTGACATGTGCGAGCCTGACCTGTGACCTTGCCATTCAACTTGCTGGTGTTGAAGTCTGTGGTGATTTCAACATAGGAAACAGCACTTGATGACCAGTCTCAGAAAAAGGGAGACTGAAATTTGAAGAAAAAAAATCACCTCTCTTTTGCACTCACCCAAATTTTCCAGCCCTCATGCCGAGGAAGGGGTCATCAGAATGGAAATCCTGAGAAGGGATGTGTCAGCTTTCTATGGCTGCTGTAACAAATTATTCCAAACTTAGGGGCTTACAAAAATGCAAATTCATCTTATGGTTCTAGAGGCCAGAGGTCTTAAAATCAAGGTGTGGCAGGGCTGTGCTACTCTGGAGAATCTAGGAGAATGTCTGGTATTTGCATTTTCTGGCTTCTAAAAGACACCCACATTCCTTGGCTTGTGACCCTCTTCAGACAATGGCATCACTCTGGCCTCTAATTCCGTCATCACTCCCCTTCTCCAACTCTGACCCACCTGCCTCCCTCTTACAATGACCTTTGTGATGACATTGGCCCACCAGAATAATCCAAGATCATCTTCCCATCGTGAGGCCCTTAAGTGAATCACACCTGCAATTCCCTTTTGCTAGGTAAGGGAGCATATTCACAGGTTCCAAGGGCTGGGACTCAGGCATCTTAGGGGAGGGAGTTTTCTAACTACCATCAGGGGATTTGCTGATTCTTTAAAGGTCAGACGAACTGTGATTCAGGTAAGGCCCAGAAATGTGAAGTGTCAGATAACCACCGTTCTGGAGAAGCCACATTATTCCTCCTGGTTTAAGTGAGGGACAATCGCTGTTCACATCCAGGGTTTGATTCATTAACCTCACTCTCTGCCCTTGAAGGAAGAGCCTCAGCTCTGCTGGTGGAAACTCACGGAGCAGCACATCAGAGCTTGGGGACAGCGACCCCACTGTTCTCCTCCATGCACTGCCAGCTGCACCAAGTTGAGGATAAAGCTTCCTTCATTTCTCCCAAAATGCGGCTCCTCTATCACTCGCTGTGCCTGCTCTTTCCCTCCCTAACCTGGCTCCCCCTTCTCCAATGCCCACAGGAGAGCCTAGGCATGGCAAAGTAAGCCTTCCCGATGCAAATATTAGAAAGGTCCTTAGGCCAAAACAAGCTACAAAAACAAAAACTTCTTAAGAACTGATTCTAAACCGCACCTAGACATCCTGGTATTTGGTATTCCCTGCAACATAACCACTGGAATAGAAGAGAAGAATAGTTAAAAGGAAAGAGACGGAGTCCTCAAACTCAACTCTTACCATTCTTTCATTCCTTATCATATAAGCTATTGTGTTAATTTCAGCAGAGATGGAATCCCTAAACACAGTTGCTTTTCACAGATGGTTTCACAAAAATCTCCAAATGCAGCCATATAAAAATCGTACAGACAAACTCAGAACATCATATATGCAGGACATCCATATTTCAACAAGCGAAACCTCAATCATTCTAAAATGAGCAAATTATCTTGAATTTGAAACTTAGCTTATTGTTATGGGGTGCCTAAGGGTTGCCACCTGAGAGCTTCCTTGTTGCTTAAATGTGGCCTCTCTTTAAGCCAAACTCAGCATATGAATGCATTACCTTCCTCCCAGGAATGAGCCTCCCTGGCAACGAGGGATTACTACCAAGTGCCAATTGGCAATAGACTGGAAAAAGACCTTGAATAAAAGGGGGAGAAGGTAAAGACAAATGAGTTAATATGGCTAAGAGACTTCAAAGTGAGTTGGAAGGTCATCCCAGAGGTAATGCTTATGCACATCTCAGTAGGGCCTCATAGGCTTCCAATGTGGATATCACCCCAAATAGAGAAGCTCCTGAGGGTCCTGGAGACACCCAGGTCCTATATCAGGGTGGATAGCTCCAGAGTTTGGTGCCTTATCTGTGGGCCCTACTTTGGAATCTGTCCTCCTGATAGTGACAGAGTTTGACTCAAATATGTCTTCCCTGCACATGATCCATCTGTCCCTTCTATTCAAACCTATATGGGGTGCTGGAGTTCGTAGGTGTACTTCCAGTCTGGAGTCTTTGGCCTGTCCATGTGCCAGCTGGGCCTGGAATCTCGGTGGAGCTGCAACTCCTACTCTACAGCTCAATGGACTCACCCAGGACACCTGGCGAGGAGATGATGATGGACAACGGCCATCCCAGGGAATGGAGAGAGTCTGCAGCTGCAGGCAGGATAATCCCATCCATCTTATCTGTGGGATATAAGCCCCCTCTCACTGGGAGGTGGAGTGGACGTCACCATCCCAGACTCCTCAGGATTGTGGGGAGAGCTATGGACTAGAGTGGACTTACTGGTATTCTGTTATAGACATATTGTGTTTCAAGCAATGGAAGAAATTACAACATTAATGTGGAGCCAGTGGTCACTGGATGCTTTGGGGGCAGGGAGAGGAAAAAGCAATTGTAATACAGGGGCTTTTTCAGGACTTGGGAATTATCCTGAGTGACATTGCAATGACAGATATAGGCCATTTTATATCAGCATATACCATGCAGAACTGGGTGGGAGAGAGTGTGGTCTACAATGTGAACTATGGTCCATGCTCAGTGGCAAAGCCCCAGGATGTGTATATCCATTGCAGGTGATGAGCCACACTAATGAAGGCTGTTTATGTGGGAGGTTTGGGAGGTGTGGGAGGTGGGAAACATGGGAATCCCTATAATTTTTGTGTAA
This sequence comes from Tolypeutes matacus, assembly GCA_026826555.1. Classification (NCBI taxonomy): domain Eukaryota; kingdom Metazoa; phylum Chordata; class Mammalia; order Cingulata; family Chlamyphoridae; genus Tolypeutes; species Tolypeutes matacus. Next base: position 4,530,472 of record JAKSZT010054523.1, on the reverse strand, counting down.
CATTTATGTATTCTAAGTATCTTTCAAAAAATTATTATTGAAAAATAAAATAAAATGAGCAAATTAATATATCAGCAGTTCAAAGAAAGAAAAACAAATCTTGGTTTCAAAAAAGGAAAAAAACATGAGGTCTTGCAGGAGACAAGGGAGAGCTCAGATGCTAAGGAATAGAGTACATAGAGATTTGTGTTTGTTTCATATATAAACTGAATATTATGCCATTGCAATAACCTTTCTCGACGCCGATATTAAAACTTCATGGTTTGAACATGTTTTTGAGCAACTGAATAAACAAAAGAATATTATTTATATACTCCCAAGAGGAAAGGCTTAATATTTCTTCATTATTAGGGATGTGTGATTTAAATTATTTTTCCAAGTCTCCAAATGAAGATTGCTGGTCTTTTTGAAATCCTTGAATGTTAGAATATGACACTGAAGTTATACATGGCTCATGGAAAAAGAACACTAAATTCTTTGAAAAGTTTTTTGTTGTTGCTGTTAAAGGCAATTTTGGATCATTTTGTGACATCTCATATTTGCCATCGTTGTACTCTATAAGTGTCTTCAGATTGAGGTAGTGAGCCTTGAGACTCTCTTTAGAGACAACAAAGGAATAGGTAATTGATGCACTTTGCCCAGAATTGCAGGCAGGTTTGGGAAGAACCAACTCCAAGATTGGGCAGGTGAGGATAACCACAGAGAGAGGAGAAAAGTGAGAGCGTGGTGCTGACCAGAAGCTGAGAACTGTGCTCAGGGAGAAGGGGCTTAATGAGTACCTGCTTCCGGGCACTTGCCCTTCCTATGGCATCTGAAGTTTCTCTTGCCATGTTTTCCTTGTTCACCAGCATGTCCTTCATTCCTGCAGGTGTTCTGAGGGCTCAGATTGTTGTTCATCTCTGGACCTTTGTGCCCGTAAGTGTGGTGGATACAAGTTAGGCCCCAGGCAGCCGAAGAATGAAGGACCAACAGGAATCCATGGTTGATACTCCCTTCATTAGATTTCATAGTGTCTGGCCTAAAATAGGCAATAAATTAATATTAACTATCAATATGCTTCCCTTGCCCTCACAAACTTTTCTCCTCTGTGCAGTTTTTTAAAAATATATTTTTATTAGAAATGTTGTGAACTTACAATACAATCATGCACATGTGTGGGATTCCCATACAACACCCTTTCACCAACACACCACATTGTGGAACATTTGTTACAGATTATGAGATAATATCATCAGACTGTTGCCACTAACTGTAGTCCGTAGTGTACATTTGGCATATTTTTCCATATCCCCCTATTATGAACACTGTACATATTTGGCACTGATGTCAGAATATTAAAGTATTGCTGTTAACTAAAGTCCCTAGGTTGCATTAATTGTAGCTTACCCATGCTTCTTCACATTCCAAGCACCCTGCGATAGTGACATACATCCGTTGTAGCTCACAGAAGGACATTCTTATATTTGTACTATGAACCACAATCTCATCCACTTCTGGGTTCACTGGGTTATTCAGTCCTTAGATTGAGTCTCTAGCTTTCTTTCAATTGACATTTACATCCCTAGACCACCTTTTCAGCCACAATCCCATTTATAAATCAGTGGCTGCTCATTATAATGTGTTCCCATCAACTCTATCCATTTCCACACTTTTACAGTCAAGTTAATTAAAACATCTACCTGCTTTAAGCATCAGTACTCCTTTGCAGCCCTCCTCTTATCTTCTACTAACCTATATCCTAGGTTTCAACTGCATGCATTTATTCCTTGCATTTAGTTCATTTTAGTGAGACCATGCAATATCTGTCCTTTTGTGTCTGGCTTATTTCACTTAGCATAATGTCTTCAAAATTCATCCATGTTATCAAATGTGTCCCAATTTCATTTCTTCTTACTGCAGCATAGTATTCCACCACATTTTGCTTATCCATTCATTTGTTGATGGAAACTTGGGTTGTTTCCATCTTTTGGCAATTGTGAATAACGCTACTATGAACATCGGTGTGCAAATGTCTGTTTGCGTCGCAGTTTTCAGTTCTTCTAGATATATTCCTAGTAAAGAAATTGCTGAATAGTTTCCTGAGGAACTGCCAAACTGTCTTCCAGAGAGGCTGCACCTCTTTACAATCCCACCAATAGGGAAGGAGTGTTCCTATTTCTCTATATTCTCTCCAGCACGTATTGCTTTCTGTTTTTTAAATAATGGCCATCTATATGGTATGAGATAGTATTTCATTGTTGTTTTGATTTGCATTCCTAATAACTAGTGATATTGAATATTTTTATATGCTTTTTTTGACTATTTGTATTTCCTCTTTGGAGAACTGTTTATTTAAAAGTCTTCTGCCCATTTTAAAATTGGATTGCTTGCTCTTTTATTGTTGAGTTGTATCATCTCTTTATATAGAATGGAAATCAAACCTTTACCATATATGTGGTTCCAAATATTTTTTTCCATTGAGTGGGCTGCCTTTTCACCTTTTTGATGAAGTCCTTTGAATTACAAAAGTGTTTAAGTTTGAGGAGGTCCCATTTATCCATGTTTTCTTTCATTGCTCCTGCTTTCGGTGTAAGGTTTAAGAATCCACAACCTACCACCAGGTCTTGAAGATGTTTCCCTACATTTTCTTCTAGAAGCTTTATGGTTCTAGCTTTTATATTTAGGTCTTTGATCTATTTTGAGTTAATTTTTGTGTAAGGTGTGAAACAGGGGTCTTCCTTCTTTCTTTTGGATGTGGATATCCAGTTCTCCCAGCACCATTTGTTGAATAGACTGTTCTGACCCAGCAGGGTGGGCTTGACAGCCTTGTCAAAAATCACTTGAACAAAGATGTGAGGTTCTATTTCTGAACCATCAATTCAGTTCCATTGGTATATGTGTCTATCTTTATGCCAGTACCATGCTGTTTTTACCAGTGTAGCTAGGTAATATGATTTAAAGTCCAGAAGTGAGAGTCTTCCAACTTCACTTTTCCTTTTTAAGATGTTTCTGGCTACACAGGGCCCCTTATTGCCCTTTCAGATAAATTTGATAATTGTGCTTTCCATTTGTTTCAAAAATGCTGGTGGAATTTTTATCAGGATTGTATTGAATCTGTATATCAATTTGGGTAGAATTGGCATCTTAATGATATTTAGTCTTTCAATCCATGAGCATGGAATATTCTTTCAATTATTTAGGTCTTTTTAAAATTTCTTTTAGCATTGCTGTTTTCTGAATCCAAGTGCTTTACATCCTGGGTTAAGTTTATTTCTAAATATTTTATTTTTTAGTTGCTATTGTAAAAGGAATTTTTCTTCCTGCCTTTCTCCTCAGATTGAGCATTACTAGTGTATAGAAACACCACTGATTTTTGCATATTCATCTTGTATCCTGACACTACTGAAATTTTTTATTAGCTCAAGTAGCTAGTAGATTTTCAGGACTTTCAAGGTATAGGATCATATCATCTGCAAATAGCAAAAATTTTATTTATTATTTCCAATTTAGATGAATTTCATTTCTTTTTCTTGCCTGATTGCTCTAGCTAGAACCTCTAGCACTATATTGAACAACAGTGGTGACAGTTGACATCCTTGTCTTGTTCCTAATCTCAATGTGAAAGCTTTCAGTCCTTCATCATTGAGTACAATGTTAGCTGTGGGTTTTTCATATATAGACTTTATCATGTTGAGAAAACATCCTTCAATTCCTATCTTTTGTAATATTTTTGTCAAATAAGGATGTTGTATTTGTCAAATGCTTTTTCTGCATCAATCAATAGGATCATGTAATTTTTCTTCTTTGATTTATTAATGTGGTGTATTATGCTGATTGATTTTCTTGTGTTGGACCGCACTTGTATGCCTGGTATAAAACCCACTTGATCATGATGAATAATTCTTTTAATGTGCTGTTGGATTTGATTAGCAAGTATTTTGTTGAAGATTTTTGCATCTGTATTCACTAGGGAAAAGGGGTCTGTAATTTTCTTTTTTCATAATATCTTTATCTGGCTTTGGTATTTGGATGATATTGCCATCATAGAATGAGTTTGGTTGCGTTCCTTCCGTTTCAATTTTTTTTGAAGAGCTTGAATAAGATTGGTATTAAATCTTCTTTGAATGCTTCGTAGAACTAACTTTTGAAACCATCTGGTCCTGGGCTTTTAATTTTGGGGAGTTGCTTGATGATTGCTTCAATCTCTTTACTTGTGATTGGTTTGTTGAAGTCTTCTATTTCTTCTAGAGTCAGTATAGGTTGTTCATATGTTCCTAGGAATTTTTCCATTTTGTCCCCATTGTCTAGTTTGTTGGTGTACAGTTGTTCATAGTACCCTTTTATGATCTCTTCTATTTCTGTGGGATCAGTAGTAATGTCCCTATTTTCATTTTATTGACATTTTCTCTCTTTTTTTCTTTTTCAGTCTAGCTAAGGGTTTGTTGATTTTATTAATCTTCTTGAAGAACTAACTTTTGGTTTTGTAAATTCTCTGTATTGTTTTTTTGTTCTCAATTTCATTTTTTCTGCTCTGATCTTTTTTATTTCTTTCCTTCTGCTTACTTTGGGAATAGTTTGCTTTTCTTTTTCTAGTTCCTCCAGCTGGGTAGGTCATTGATTTTAGCTCTTTCTTCTTTTGTAATGTAAGCATTGAGGGCTATAAAGTTCCCTCTCAGTACTGCCTTTGCTGTATCCCATGGGTTCTGACGTGTTGTGTTCTCATTTTCATTCATTTCAAGATATTTATTGATTTCTTTTGCAATTTCTTTTTTGACCCACTGATTATTAAGAGTGTGTTGTTTTATCTCCACAGATTTGTGAATTTTCCCTTTTTCCACCTCTTGTTGATTTCCAAATATATTCTATTATGATCAGAGAAATTGCTTTGTAAAATTTCAATCTTGTTGAATTTATTGAGATCAGCTTTGACCCAACGTATGATCTATCTTGGAGAAAGGTCCACAAGCAATTGAGAAGAATGTATATCTCACTGTTTTGGGGTACAATGTTCTGTATATGTCTGTTAGGTTTAGTCCATTTATCATATTATTCAAACTCTCTGTTTCTTTTTTGAGCCTTTGCCTAGATGTTCTATCCAATGCCAAGGTGATATATTGAAGTCTCCATCTACTGTTGTAAAAATTATCTATTTCTCCCTTCATTTTTGCCAGTGTCTGCCTCATGTAATTTGGGACATCCTGTTTGGGTGCCTATAAATTTATGATTGTTATTTCTTCCTGATGAATTGCCCCTTTTATTAACATATAATGTCCTTCCTTGTGTCCAACAACAGTTCTGCTTTTAAAGTCTATTTCATCTGATATAACTATAGCTAATTTTTTTCTTTGTTACTGCATGTGTGGAACATCTTTTTCCAGCATTTCACTTTCAATCTATTAGTCTCCTTGGGTCTAAGTAAAGTCTCTTGTAGACAGCATATAGGTGGCTTCTATTTTCTTATTCATTCCACCAGCCTGTGTCTTTTGATTGGAGGGTTTAATCCATTAACTTTCAATGTTATTACTGTAAAAACAGTTATTATTTCATCCATTTTGATCTTTGGGTTTTATCTGTCATATTTTATTTTCACCACTCTTTTGACACTTTCAGTTATTCTTACTGATATAACCTTCATTTCTAGACTCTCTTCCAAGCCTCTCTCTCCTATCTTTTCTTTTCAGGCTGTAGCACTCCTTTTAGTATTTCATGCAAAGCCTGTCTGTTGCTTACAAACTCTCTCAGTTTCTGTTTATCTGTGAATATTCTAAACTTGCCCTCTTTTTTGAAAGACAATCTTGCAGGATATAACATTCTTGGCTGGGTTTTTTTCTCTTGCAATACCTTAAATATATCATACCACTGCCTTCTTGCTTCCATGGTTTCTGATGAGAAATTGGCACTAAATCTTATTGGGTATCCCTTATATGTTATGCACCACTTTTCCCTTGCTGGTCTCAGAATTCTCTTTGTCTTTGACATTTGACATTCTAATTAGTATGTGTCTTGGAGTTGGTCTATTTGGATTAATTCAAATGGGAGTATGTTGTGTTTCTTGGACACAGTTATTTATGTCCTTCAATAGGCTGGGAAATTTTCTACCATTATTTCCTCAAATATTACTTCTGCCCCTTTTCCTTTGTCTTCTCCTTCTTGGACACCCATGATACATATGTTTGCATGTCTCTTGGTATCATTTAGTTCCCTGAGACCCTGTTCAATTTTTTTCCATTCTTTACTTCATCTGTTCTTTTGTATGTTTGCTTTCAGAGGCCATGTCTTCAAGCTCACCAATACTATCTTCTGCCTCCTCAAATCCACTGTTATATGCCTCCAATGTATTTTTTATTTCATTTATGATCTTTCATTCCAATAAGATCTGCTATTTTTCTGTGTATGCTTTCAAATTCTTCTTTGTGCTCACCTACTGTCTTCTTAATATACTTAATCTCTTTAGCCATCTCATTAAGTTTATTAAGGAGATTTGTTTAAACATTTATGATTAGTTGTCTAAACTCATTTACGTCATTTGGAGGCCTATCTTGTTCCTTTGTCTGGGCCATATCTTCCTGTTTCTTGGTATGGATTGTAACTTTTTGTTGGTGTCTTGACATCTGACTTACCAGATGTATTTATTCTGGGTGCAGTTTCTCTCTTTTGTTTAGGGTTTTCTTGCTCTTTCTCCATTGCTGGTTGTGTAGTAGGAGCTGAGGTTGTAGTTGGTACTATAAGCTGTGGACGCTTATCACAATTGTTGTTTCTTTCATATAATTTGAAAGTAGAAAAGTATGTATATAGAGAAAAATTGCTATATTTTCCTGATGTGATTTTGTCCCCAAGAATACTTTTGGGCTTCAAGATTGTTATGATTTTTTTCTCTGATAATAAGATAGTCACACCAGCTTTCTTTTGTTTAATTTTTACCTGGTATACATTTTCTCAATACTTTATTTCCACTTTTAAAGAGTAATTGTGTTTCAGATCTTTCTCTTGCTTTTTCTATCCCTTTCTTTCTCTTTTTCACTCTTTCTCTCTCTCTTTCTCTCTCACACACACATACACACTCAATCTGACTATCTTCCTATCTAACAAGTTAAGTCCATTTATACGTATTATGATTAATTTTTTGGATTTATTTCTAATCTATTATGTGTCCTATTTTTCAAGATTTTTATTTTTTAATTTCTGCTTTTCCATTGGATTGATGAAGTAATTTTAATTCCTGTTTTTCCCTTGGTGAAGTATAATTTAATCATTTTTGTTATTCTGCATTTATGGCTACTCTCAAAATTTTGTCTTTCATATTTGATTTAACAAAGTCAAAAGTGAAACATTTCTCTTGTTTTCTGGAACAAGAAAATGACCTTACTCCAGCCCTTATTTTAAATGTTATTGTTCAAAATTTCAGTAACATGTGGGTTCTGGATTTCTGTGTGTGTATGTCACGTGTGTGTGTGTATGCATGCGATTCTCTCTCTCTCTCTCTCTCTCTCTCTCTCTCTTTCCTTTTGACATAACTTCTTTAGTTTTTTTTTTTCTTCAGCAAGTTTCTGTTTCTTATAAATTTTTATTCAGCTTAAACAATGTCTTTATTTAACCTTCATACTTGAATGATAGTGTAATTGTTTTTAGAATTCTTGGTGGACTATTATTTTCTCAAGCAATTTAAAGATGATACTTCATGTCCTTGTAGCTTATAATGTCCATATTATCAGTATTTTTGCAGTTTTATTACATTGTGCCTAGGAGTGGTGTTTTCCTTTTTTGTCTCTCTCCTATTTTGTGTCCAGAATCTACAGATCCATGTCTTTTTTCAAGTCAAGAAAATGTCCACTTATATTCTATTTGGATATACTCTTGCTTACCACCTGTAGCAGTTCCGCAGCTGCTAAAACAAATACCACACAATGGGTTGTCTTAAACAATAGGAAATTATGGGTTCACAGTTTTGAGACTAGAAAAAGTATGAAATTGAGGCACCAGCCAGGCAATGTTTTCTCTCCAAAGACTGTGGCATTCAGGGGCTGACTGCCAGTGATCCTTTGAGTTCCTTGTTATTCTGTCCCATGGTGATATGCACTCCATTCTTTTCTGGCTTCTGGTTTCTCGTGGATTCTCCTTCTGTGTCCAATTTCATTTGCTTATAAGGTCTTCAGCTATATTGGATTAAGACCCACATCATTCAGTTGGGAACACTTTAACTAATAAGAAAGGCCCTGTTTACAATTGTGTTCAGTTCCACAGGACCCAGGTTAGGACTTGAATTTACTTTTTGTGGGACACATGCTTCAGTCTCAGTCTACCTAAACACAGTTGGTTCTCTGTTAGACATTTTCTTTCTGCTCACATATTTCATAACTCTTTGTCTCTCTGTGTTGCATTTTGTACAACTTCCTTACTTCTAGTCAGCACAATGTAATTGTAGATTAAAGTATAGGAAATCTGAGGCCAGATTATCTAGAGTTGACTCTCAGCTCTGCCACTAATAAACTCTGTGATCTTTGAAAAGTTGTATAGCCAGTTGGAGACGCAGTTTATTCATATTCAGAACAGAGATTATGCTAGGATTATTCCCGTGGGGTTACTTAAAAATAAATGGATTATTATAGGCAAAATGTGTTAAAAAGCACCTGACTCAATAAATGCTGGCTGTTGATTACAACAGTCTTGTAACATGAATCCTTCAGTTTACAAATTCTCTTCATTTGATTTTAATCTGCTATTTAACTTAAGCTTTGAGCTTTTAATTATTCAACTTTATTTTTTAATTTTATAATTTATATTTGGTTCCTTGTTACATTTCTGTTCTTTTTTTTATAACATCCAGTTCTTTTTACTTTTGAATCCTTTTTTTATGTAAGTTATATACAGTGAGATCAAAGAGAGAGAAAAAAACCAAGGGTTCTTTCCATACTCTTCAGATAACAGGGCCCCTTTTCTCAGATCCTCTTAACAGAAAGGAGGGTCTGTTGTTGGGGTTTTAGGTTCCTATAATGTTGTAGCAGTGGCAGTAGATTTATGCTATTAGGACTTGCCTCAGAATATGGCTGGAAGAGAAAAGAGGCAAAATAGAAAAAAGGAGAGGATTTTTCCACATTCTCTGGCATGCAGGATCCCCTTTCCCATTCTTCTAACTAGACACTGGGAGTTTCTAGAGGAATTCTGCTTTCCATGACTCCTGTGCATTTGGTGATCCTATCCATACTTGAATCAAAGCTGGGAGACAAATGATGGGGGGAAAATCTGCAAATACCATTCTTATAATGGGAAGTTATTCCATCTTTTACTTCAGTCCCAAATCTTCAGTACTCAAAATCCTCAAGTAGTTGCTTTTTGTATTCTATTCAAAGTTTTTAGTTGTAATTAGATTGTGGACTTACTCCAACTTGATCAAGACTGAAAATTCCACTTTTTAACATAATTTATCTTTCATGTTTAGGAATTTCTTTATAAATTTTAATATAGTTTTTTATAAAAAGATACATAAAATATTTACATTGTTTCTTAGGGCAAGCTCAGTTTCAGGCCATGGCAGCTGGGCAAGCTGGAGAGAGTAGCTCTGCTCCACATGTCTCTCATCATTCTTCTGGGAGCTAGAAGCTCTCCTGGATGTAGGTTTCGTATGGCCATGGTGGAGGCATGACGGGGCTAGCAAAAACACATGACACTTTTACAGCCTAGGGTCAGAACTGGCATTCTCTTCCTTCCATTCACATGCCACTGGTCAAGAAACAACACGTGGCTAAGACCAAAATGAAGGGGAGAGGAAATACACTCCATCCATGATGAAGTTTTGACAAGGGAAAGCACAAAAGGAGGAGTACAGATTTGGGACCAACTGCCATTTTGCCATAATAACTTACAATGAAGGCAAAGAACAGGGGTTGGCAACCTACAGTTCATGAGACAAATCTGGCCTGATGCCTGTTTTGGTAAGTAAAGTCATGCTGGAATACAACATGCTCATTCATTTGTATATCATCTAGGGATTCTTCCATAATCCAACAGCAGGAGTCATTGTGACAGAGACTATATAGCCTGCAAAGCCTAAAATATTTATTACCTGTAATTTTAAGCAAAAGTTTGCTAATCCTTTATATGGAAGGTAAATATTAAAATATTAGACAAAGATAAAGTGAGATTATTATGGGTTTGGGGAGTCAAGCTTCACAGAATTAAAGACACTTCAGCTGGTTATTGGAAGATGTATAATGTTGTAATTGATGGGAAATAGATAGGGGAGAATGTAGCAAAGTTAGCAGATGGACAAAATGAATAAAGATGTAGAGCTGAGAAGGGTCAACATCAGGGATGAATACTTACCTTCTTGTGATCACTCTCAGTAGTGGGAAGCTTACTCTCAATAACGGAACCCAAAAGTATATCTTTTGCAAATAATTGAGCAAATCACAGACCTCATAGACCTGACTTTTCCCTTCAATATCACATAAGACAGTGACACTGTCTCCTACGTGGCAACTCTTTAGTATGGAAGGACAGCAATACCATTCCTGAGCCATTTTCTTCTAGAACAAATATCACCAGTTCCATCAACCATACAATTCTCCTTGCCTTCCTTGCTGATAAGGCTAAGTGTATTCTAGTTTGCCAATTAACTTACTAAACTGTCATTCCTAGAGCTGAATAATCAAAAATACTTTCATCATGTGGAGCAAAATGATGCAGCAACTTCTCTAATCTACTTCTATTTCTATTATCCAATAGAAAGAAAGGAACATGGGAGCTTTATTAGCATTATACTGTTAATTCAGTTTGATACAACTCTATCCCACCCACCTCTCCATCCTTGTAACAAACCTTTGAAGTTCTGTTTATATTAATTATATAAGTATCCACTCCTTGGTTATGAATTCTGGAGCACTTAAAAATATCTAAAGAAATTTGGAAGATTTAAGGTAGGCAAAAAAAAAAAAAAAAAAAAAAAAAGAAAAAACCCAGAAAAAAAGATTTAAAAGACCATAGGTATAATCTTGCCAAAAAAATTAAAGAATCATAAAAGAGAGAATTTGAGTGACTAGCTAGAAGATCCATTCATTTTTTTCTTTTTTAAATATATATGTATTTTTAATTTCAAATGAAGTTTTAGATTACACAAATGTTACATCAAAGATATAGGGAATTCCTATATACCCCACCCTTCCCCCTCCCACACATTCCCACATTAACAACGTCTTTCATTAGTTTGGTACATTTGTTACAATTGATGAACACATATTGCAGCATTGTACTAACCAAGGATTATAATTTACACTATAGTTTAAATTTGCCCCACACAATTTTACAGGTTTTGACAAAATGTATACTGGCCTGTATCCATCATTGCAATGTCACGCAGGACAATTCCAATGTCCCCAAAATGCCCCCATGTTGCACTTATTCTTCCCTCTCCCTCCTCTTAGAACATCTGGTGGCCACTGTCTTTATATCAATGATACAAATTCTTCCATTGCTAGAATAATCATAAGTCTACTTTAGTCCATAGTTGCTTTCCACCCTTATGTTTGTTCATTCCTCAATCTTGAGGAATTGGGGATGGTGATGCCCACTCTGTCTCCGATTGAAAGAGTGCTTAGATCCTATGGGGCAGATGGATGGAACTGTATTGCTTGCAGTTGCAGACACTCTCCACTTCCTGGGATGAACATTGTCCATCATCATCCTTTTGTTAGTTGTCCTGGGTGAATCCAATGAACAGGTGAGTAGGTGTTGCAACTCTGCTGAGATTGAGGGCTTAACCGGCGTATGAACAGACTGAAGATTTAAGTCTCTGGATTATATAGGTAACAAGTGTAGTGCTAATTATAGTTTCAAATAAAGGGGAGGGGGCAGAAAAGCCATGTGTAGGGAAATTATAAATGAATCTAACTTTGTTACATTGGGGAGCATATATTCCAAAGTAAGGCCCATTGACAAGGTGCTGAATTCCTGAGATTGTCTGCCCTGCCTATAGTGTCTAGATGTCTCTAGAGCCATGCAGAGCCCTGCTATTTGAGGCACTGTTTACTGTGCTTTTTTACTATGGCAGTCAATGAGATCCTGCTGAAACATACATAAGCATAACCTCTGGAATAACCTCCCATCCTAACTCACTTTGAAGTCTCTTAGCCAATGAAAAAAATTTTTTATTTTAATTTTATTTATTATTATTTTTTATTTTTTGTGTGTGTTTTATGTGTTATTCTTAATTGTTTTATTTTCTTATTTTTATTTTATTTATTTATTTATTTATTTTGCTTTGTTTATGGGGAGGTTTTGGATTGCAGAAGAGTCACAACTGTGACGGGAGGATCACTGGTGCAGGGTGTCAGTGATGGGGGAATGTGTGGGGATGGGTGCACCTGGGGCATGCCTCTATGGAATATGAATGTGTTCAAGTGGTCATGGGATGTTGTCTTGGTGGGTGGAGTCCCACACAATAACTGAAAGAATATGAATACCCATCCTGGGAAGTCTTGCTACATTCTCTAATAGAACAGCAAGAATCCCCTGAGTACACAGGCAGTGCCTAGCCAAGGAGGACAGACCATCATGCCAGGCCCTTGATTTTGATGGTTGTACTTATGAACCTTTTTTAGTGAAATAGAAACTTAGCTTAATATTATATATTGCCTAATAGCTACCTCCTGAAAACCTCCTTGTTGCTCAAATGTGACCTCTCTCTAAACCAAACTCAGCATATAAATGCACTACCTTCTTCCCCAGCATGGGACATGACTCCCGAGGATGAGCCTCCCTGCCACAAAGGGATTATTATTAAGCAAGACTTTACCAAAAGGGGGAAATATTAAATACAAATGAGTTTTTTATGGCTAAGATCCATTCATTCACGTGTATCATCATGTGCCAGGCACTCTTCTGGAGCTTTGAATGAAGTGGTTAAAGAGAGTTGCTCTTTGCTTTTCTTGAACTGCCAGACTGCTGCAGTCACAGCATTGCTCACTTGTATCATATCATCTGCCTTTAAAAACTACCAAATCCATTAGCTCTGTTCTAACCAACTGAATCAGTATCTCTGAGTGTAGGTTGCTGAAATCATTTTTAAGAAATCCCCAACACACACACACACACACACACACACCACATACATTAGGTGTTACTGGAATAGAGATTTAAAAAACTGATTTGTTGGGAAAACAAGAACCTAAACAAATCATTTCAAGGAAGTGTGAGGGATGACATTTTACCAACTAGTGGGGTTATTTCCTCCAGGAGAAACTGACCTGTCTTCTGAGAGCTGAAAGATGTATATGGAGTAGCTGCTGGGAAAAGGAGATACAGAGAAAGAGGCAACCACATTGTGAAGATCCAGGGGCAAGTGTTCTGTGTCTTTGAATTGTATCAATATTGTTGATGTCAAGTCCAGAGAGAGGAGTCTGGAGAAGTGGCAGCTGGAGTCTGATCATGGAGAAGTTTGAGATATTTGGCTAGAAGTTTTGATTTGATCCTGGTAGTTTGAGGGCACACTGCTGGAGGGAAAGGGGTAACTGTCACTTTAGTATAGAGAATGATTGCTTTGGCTGCAATGAGCATCAAGGAGCATGCAGAGATAGGGAGGGGTTAGTGGGACCAGGTGGGAGACTCTTGCAATTATCCAGGGGAAAGATGGTACCTATTAGGAAGAGCTGGTCTAAGGATCAGCTTCACTAAATAGTGGAACCATTGTAGGGTATTAAGTCTGGGAGAACTCTCTGATCTTTCTTAGGATAGACAGTCTCTCAGCTCTCCTGGGACTAGCTCATATCTCTCTAGTCTCTGCAGTGTTCTTACCAGTGCCTCCTACTGCTCTGGGTTGGTATCATCATCTCTTTGTAAATGAATGTCCTTCCTTCTGCTGCAGTTTTTCCTTTATGTGGCCAAATTCATGTCCCTGTGAACTGTGGGTAGTAAACTCTCTGCCTCTGGAAAGACATTTCAGCACAGACCCTGATGGATGTTGTGGAGTCCATTTCTTCCCAGGACAGAAGGCTGAGATGATGGATGATGGCTAAGAATTTTCCATCAGTAGTTTTCTGTGTTTTTATGATGGTATGGTAGTTCAGATTTATCTGAGGAACATCAGAGTATCTGTTAGTATTGTAAAGACAGGAAGTGTCATTTGGAAAATATTCTTCTTGATGCCTAAAAGGAACTTTAATTATCAAGTAAGAAGAAAATTCACACAAGGAAAGACTGGTTCAATAGAACAAGTGTCTCTTGTTGAGGAATATAAATATATATATATGGAAATAGAGAGAGAGAGAGAGAGAGAGAGAGAGAGAGCTATTATTACCTCTGAATATTGAAAAATTGAAAATATTGTTAAGAGTTAAATAATGGTAACACAACTTCTGTAAAGAGGTCATCAATTCCTAATGTGCTTTCAAACATATCTGAACTAGGGAGAAAGGTGTGATCTTGAGAGGAACTTGGAAAACTAGAAACAAAGCAGGATGGGCTTGAAGGCACATCCCTGCTAAAAGGTGCGCTGGTGATCTCCTGCATTCTCATACCCTGCGGTACCTCAGGGGAACCTCTGGAATGTGGCTTGTTGGTGTTAATTGAAAACAAATTTTCCGATTTATTATCCATTCACTAAAATAGGGAGTGCTCACATTTTTAAAATGTGCCCTGCCCTTTTGAATAGTTTGTTTTACTTGACCGTGAGCTGTGTTTAATTTAAATCCAACCAATATTTGCTGAGTCCTACCGAATGCAGAACTGTGCCAGGTGTGTGGAATAGGTGTGGTCTCCGTCTTTGAAGAAATGACAAACATGCAACGAATGACTGCCCTGAGGATGGGATAACCATTCCTATTTTACTGAAGAAGAAACTGAGGTTCAGAGAAGTTAAGACTTGCCTAGGAGAAGCTAAATATATTATTCCATTTTTTTTTTCATAACAAGATAAATGAGAAGATTGCACCCTATTCTTTTCTTTCCCTCTTGCGCAATCTCCATTTGCTCAGCATGTACTATTTACCTGTCTACTTGTCATAAGCTTTCATGAGAGTCTCGCCTTCCTTACCTGCAAAAATCTCCAAACTTTGCTATTGTGTCTATTTTTATAGCTAAAGGGTCTAAGGCTTGTGTATACTATTGCCAACTAGTGAGACAGAACAGCCAGCCTCCCGCAAATGCCTCCCAGGGCCCAAATGCTTCCTGCATCACATTCCTGAGTTAAACTTGAGCGCAAATACAGAGAAGGTGAAAAATGCACAGGAACAAGAATTGTGAAGTCCTCACTCATTTAACTGTAACTCAAAAGCCGAAGAGTAAAGGGGAAAATGTCATTTTAATTCACCAACCTTGTTTTTTTATTGTTCACACAGTCAGGGCGGTGGGATCCCATCCTGAAAATTTTTGACAAACTTCAAGCACCATTCAGAAGCGTGAAGGGCTCTCAGTGGGACCTTGCTATTCTGAACATTAACACAATGCTATTCCACACAATACAATACAACTTGATTTTGTATAGCACCCCATTCAAGGAGGGACCCCAACAGGAACTCATGCATCCTGTTTTTAATCATATTTGAGTGATTTAATTTCAAACACACAACCACTTTTGCCTAATGCAACCTGTATTTGAAGAATGGTCTCTTCACGGCAGCTGAATGAGAGGATGACAAGGTTTTTACTCTGACTCTGACTCAATAGGCCACAGTTTGCCTCTGATGAAGGCATGTTACATACCAGCTAGGGGTGGGCGAGTGATGGATGTGTGGGCTTTTCCATTTTTCCTCCTGTATGAAGTGCTTATGTACTAAAATTATAGTATTGAATAACAACCAAAACTGAGAGGAAAAAAATGACTTGATTTTCCCCCTCCTTTCTACTTAAGGAAGGGGAGAAAAATCGTGTTTCCCTGCCGATGATAAAAAGGAGGCTTTGTAAAGCAGAAAGGGCAGTGGCTTGAGATTCTGGCTTTTGCTCCTGCCTTGGCCAACAGACAACATGTAGAATTGAAATTGACACCAGAAATCAAGAAAAGAGCTTCTTGACCACGGAGAAGTTTGGCTTCATTTATAAGTGACCAGTAAAGATATGATGAATAACAAAGAGGCAGACTCTTGAAGCAAAAGTAAGATGTTCCTATGAATCTAGAACATGAATAACAAACGGCAGAGCCACATTTGTTCTTAGCTGATCTCGCTCCAGAAAAGTCCTCTTAGTCACAATGCTATTCCACCCTCAGTTTAAGCTAGAACCTTTCTGCCTCCAGATCTGGTTCTTAGCCACCTCCAACAAGATTCTATGCCACAGTTCAGGAGAAGGAACAGAGCTCCTGGATGATACACTCCAATGCAGCCCATGGCAGTTGTCCTTGGGTATGGATGATGAACACACAGATTAGCTGCATTTTGGACTACCTAATTCAAAGAACAAGGACCCTTGTCCCCTATGGAAATTGATGACCTCTGTTTGCCTCTCTACTATGTCTTTTACTCACTTATAATCCCAGTTATTTCCATTACTGTGGAGTATGATATTAAATGACACATTTACTTAACATGACCTTGTTTGCTTAAGTGAAGCTGATCATCAATTGCCTTAATTAGCAGATGAAAGGGAGATGAGGATGCTAGAGCTGTGCAGAGCAAATGCCGTTGTCCACCCTCATTTAGTTCCCAGTGCCTGCTGGCTGGAGCCCTGGCCTAGATTTGGACCCTTAGACTAAGCAAACTCGCATGGTCCTAAGTGTTGGTGGGTGGTTTCACAGCCTTTGATCTTTGATGCTGTCTATGGATTTTGGCTCAAACCCAATTCTAGCTTATTTAGTTTCTTGCTGCTTTGAGCCTGATACAAACATTTCAAAGCAGGTCCAGCTTTGCAGACTCTAACTCCAGTCACTGACCCAGTTTGACTCTGCCCCCTGGAGATGGGGTTCCCTTAGATAATACCTCCCTAATGTCTTCCTATTCAATTTCCAAGAATTAAACTCTAAAACTATGAGAGTGGGTAATTTAAAGCATTGAGCTAATAGGCTACCATTGGGAACCTAATGAAAATGTGAACTCATAGTGAATTCAACCTAGCCAATGTTCCGAAGAGAGGAATTGAGAAGATCTCTTTTTCCTTGGAAATGAAGAAATCCTAAAACATAGTCATGCTTTTTTGATATTCAAGCCCATTAATGTTAAGAGAAATTTGGGTTATAGAAAGAGGAAGAGGAGAGACCCAATGAAAGAGGAGTGGAGCAGAGTGAAAGGGAGAGAAGGAAGCCAATGAATATCTTTTGAGAACCTATCCTATACTATCGGTTTCATCAGGTTTTAATGATCATATTTGATTTTTACATTTCTGCAGTTAAGATGCTTTTTTGAGTAACCAAACCAAACAAACAAGGGACCCAGTTCCATTTATCTCTTATTTGCTTGTATCCTTACAGAATGACAGCTTCCTGTCATTCTACAAGCATTAAGGCAACATCTTTCCAGAGGGGCAGAGTGAAAGAGCTACTCATCCAAGTCTCAGCCAACCTGTAACCAACCCCAAACTCTGAGAGATGTGAGCCTGGTTTCTAAACTACTCATTCTCCAGAGGGATGGAATTGCCATCTTTGGCTTTGGCCATTCAAATTTCATCCTTATATCTGGGATCTTTTCCAGCCCACCAGTCATGTGAGCTGCCTGAGGATAATCTGTACACCTGAGTCAAAGATAGATTCTTTCAGGATGAAAGAAGTGAAGACTGATGTATAATTACCATTTCACAGATGTGAAGACCGAGACTTGGTGAGATTAAGAATCATGTTCACACAACTCAAACTGACTGCACAATTAAGTAGTGGCACATTTGAGATTTGCACCCAGTTCACACTATTGCAAAGCCTATGTTTCCTATGTAAGAATAAAAGGAAGGAAGGCAGGAAGAGGGAGGGAATAAAATAGGGGGAAATAGAAAATAAAGGAAAGGCGAGAGGGAATGAAGGGAGTCACAAGCTTCTTCCCCAGCTAGCCTAACTAACGCACCAGGGCCAAATTAAGAAGCAACTGTCACCATGTGGTTTTCCAGTTCATTACTCCTTGGCATCTGTAAGTTCTCATTTGTGAGAAGAAAACAATGACTTTAAAAGTCTCATAAAGATTCTTGGACATCAACAATCTTCCCCAAACATAATTTCATTAAATTTGGAGAAAAAAATAATCTGCTTTTCACAGAGACAGTCTTCACCTTCAGATATATCAATTTACAAATGAACAGAAAACAAGTGTCCTGCGGATGGTTGAATCCCAGATATTAGAGGAAGAAAATAACTGAAGCCATTCATCTAAAGCCAAATGTAACCGAGATTTCCATGTCTGATTTTTAAAGAGCCTTCCAGATTTGCAATTTCATTCTGAATTTGGACCACTTAGTACCTGAGGACAGTGATATTTTCAGAGAGGAAAGTTCCCTTCTTTCCTATGGGAAAACATTGCCTGTTTCTTTTTGCTGTGATATCAGTTGTTGTTACCTGGGGGTCATGGACCAAGTTGAATGTGGTTGGGAGTGGGAATGGGAGAACCTTTGTAGCCATAAGGCCAGTCCTTGGGGAGACATTCAAAGTGATGAGAGACCATGAGGAGTCCCATGTGGGTCTGATAAGGCACTTGTCCACAAGGACAAGCTTCCACCACCATGGGAGTATCGTGTTCCCTTCAGGAGGTTAATGTCCTGAATCGGCAGGGTGAGGAGAAAGGGTGGCCACCACCGAAGAGCATATGGGTGTCAGGCATTGGTAGCAAGAACGCTTCAATTTCCTTCCAGCTTTGGTATGGAGGTTCCCCTCTCAGAAAAAACCAGACAGAAGGCAAGGACGTCTGTAAAGAAGCTGCTTCGGATATATAGAGAAAGGGAAGGTCCTCTGAGTCATCGAGGAAGGTACTGGAAAGATAAAGAAGCCAAAGGAAAACCATGAGTTGCTCGCCCCTGTGTCTGGAAACGGCACATATACCCCACCCTCAGGGCAAGTAGCCTGTGTGGAGCCCCTGGCTCACTGCTGCTGAGGACGGACTGGGAGGGGGCATTCCCTGGGAGGAAGAGGGGTCTGACAAAGCGGGGAGAGGGAAGGGGGGATCTACTCAGGTAGGCTGTCATGCCCAGCTCCCTAGGGAGAGAGAGGAACCAGATTAAAAAGTGGGCAGGGACAGGTGCCTAATCAGCAGGACTCTAGCAAACTGTAGAACTCTAAAATGCCTGGGGGAAAGGAAGGGAATAGCTTTCTGAAGCCTACTTAACCTAACCAGACAATTTAGCTCAGTGGAGGAATTCCTGCCTTATATATACAAGGCCCCCAGTTGTATTCCTGGGTCTCTTTAGAGAAGTGATCAAAAGAGTGATCCACTGGGTTATCAGGCATCCAGCTGATAACTTATGACAGGGAACATAGAGACAGTCTTTTTGTTTTAGGCTTTCTTGGATCTGCTATTTTTTTTTTAAAAGGTCGCTTTCTATTTTCTCTTTTCTTTATTTTACTCGCAAAAACTTGTTACATCACAAGCAGAGGGCAGGTTGCAGGGTGATTGATTGATGAACACCGGCAGCCTGAGAAGCTCCTTAGGGGCCTAGAGGAAAGGCTATTTTTCCTTGGTTGTTTTGTATTGTTTAATTTTTATTTGCTGCTGTTTTGTATATTGTTTGTTGTGTTTCCCCTTTCTTTGTTTCCCCTTTTTCTCTTTTACCAATTTTTACTACCTATGTTCTTCATTTTTCTATCTTCTGTTTTCTGTTGTTTTCCTTTCATTCCACCTCTTTTTGTTTGGTCTTCAATTTTTTTGGTTATTATTTCTTTCTCTCACTCTTCTTTTCTGTTTATGTTATTTTTTTTTTACTTTTATTTTTCTTTCCCTCTCTTCTCATCATTCAGACCTTTTAATTCATTCTATATATTCTTCTCTATTTTGTGTCTTGTTTCATTTTTTTTTCTATTCCACTTATTTATTCTGCTATATTTCTTATGATTTTTTACTCATGTTAATTATTTATTTTCTTAGGTCTTATATGGCTCCTATTCTACCTTAAAAAAATTTTATTACTATTATTCTTTTTCTTTACTTATCTATTTTGTTTTCTCTGGTCCTAATTTTTTTTCAAGGGAACATAGACAACAGCAAGGAAATAGAATAAAAGGAATGAAGTGTCAAAGTGAAACCTTACCACGCACACAAAAACATCAATAAAATAAAACCCTAGAGTAGAAAGAGAAGCTAACCAACTGAATAAACCCATCAAGATAAACAGATGCCTAGACACCAACAAAAAATTATGTCATACTGAGAAACAGGAAGACATGGCCCAGTCTAATGAACAAACTAAAAAAAGCAGGAGGAAATGCATAACATGGAACAACTAATCAGAGATGCCCAAACAAATATCATGAATCAACTTAATGAAGTGAAGGAAAAGATTAAGGATATTGAGAAGAAACTGGGAGAACATACTGAAGAAATTGTAAAAATACGTAAAAAGATAATGGATATGATGGTGATGAATGGCACAATGCAAGAAATCAAAAACACACTGGAAGCACATAACAGCTAATTTGAAGAGGCAGAGGAAAGAATTAGTGACATGTAACACAGTACCTCTGAAATCAGACAGATAGTAGAATGGATAGATAAAAAGACAGAAAAAAATCCAGCAAGGACTTGGGGACTTGAATGACAACATGAAATGCACAAACATATGCATTATAGGCATCTCAGAGAGAGAAGAGAAGGGAAAGGGGCAGAAGGAGTGTTGGAGGAAATATCAGCTGAAAATCTTCCAACTCTATTGAGGGACATGGATGCACATGTCCAGGAAGCACAGTGCACCCCAAACAGTATATATCCTAACAGGCTTACCCTAAGACATATACTTTTCAAATTGTCCAATGCTCAAGACAAAGAGAGAATACTGAAAACAGCAAGAGAAAAGAGATCCATCACATAAAAGGGAAGCTTGATAAGATTAAGTGCTGATTTCTCATCTGAAACCATGGAGGCAAGAAGGCAGTGGTATGATATAGTTAAGGTGCTGTATCAGTCAGCCAAAGGGGTGCTGATGCAAAATGCCAGAAATCTGTTGGTCTTTATAACGGGTATTTATTTGGGGTAGAAGCTTACAGTCACCAGGCCATAAAGCAAAAGTTTTGTTCCTCACCAAAGTCTGTTGCTATGTGTTGGAGCAAGGCAGCTGCCGACGTTTGCCAGGGTTCAGGCTTCTTGGGTTCCTCTCTTCCTGGGGCTGCATTTCTTTCCAGGCTTAGCTCCTCTGTTTCCTCCACAAGGTCAGCTGTAGACCATGAGGCTCTCTAGGCTTTGTGTCTCTCCACAAGGCCAGCTGTAGACTATCAGGTGAATGGGACCTTCTCTCCTTCCTCATGACCAAGCTCTCTTACTTCCTGGGGCTCCGGCTCAAGACTCCAACATCAAAACTGCTCCCTCTGTCCTTTGTCATGCCTTATATATTTGATTCCCCTATCCGCCAAGGGGTGGGGCTCAATGCCCTACTGACAACGCCCTAATTATAATTTAATTATGTGCAGATTAACAGACCAGTTTACAAGCATAATCCAATATCTATTTTTGGAATTCATAATTACATCAAACTGTCCAGCTGCTACAGGTGCTAAAAGAAAAAAAATTTCCAGTCAAGAATTCTCTATCCAGGAAAGCTGGCATTAAAAAATGAGGGAGAGTTCAAAATATTCATGGATAAACAGAAATTAAAAGAGTTTGTCAATAAGAAACCTGCCCTTCAAGAAATACTAAAGGTAGTTCTGCAAGTTGAAAGGAAAAAACAGGACAGGAGAGAAAGAGTTGGAAGAGAGTGTAAGAACAAGTAAAGAACAACCCAGTGTCAAAGTCCGGAGCAGCCCTGAACCAATGTATTAAAGGTGAGAAATTGATCTTTAAAAAAAAAAGTTATATCCTCACACATAAAGCACCTGGCCCAGGGTTTGACATCTCCCAAGTTTTTCCTGAAAAAAAAAAAAAAAAAGAGGAATAGAAACAACATATGGCATACATAAACCTAAAGATAATATGGCTAATACTAATTCCTTGACAGTAATAACATTGAATGTTAATGGATTAAACTCTCCAGTCAAGAGACACAGACTGGCAGAATAGATAAAGAAATATGACCCATCTATATGCTGTCTACAAGAAACTCACCTTAGACCCAGGGATGCAAGGAGACTGAAAGTGAATGGTTGGAAAACAATTTTGCATGCAAATAATAACCAAAACAGACTTTAAGTACAAAACTATTGTAAGAGACAAAGAAGGCCACTATACATTAATGAAAGGGGTAATCTGTAGAGAAGAAAGAACAATCATAAACATTTATGCAGCTAACCAGGGTACCTCAAAATATATGAGGCAAACATTGGAAAACCTAAGTGGAGAAATAGATTCCTCTACAATTATAATGGGGACATTAATCCACCATTACCACCATTAGATAGAACATCTCAACAGAGAATAAAGAAACAAAGACCTCGAATAGTGTATTAGAGGATCTGGACCTAATATATCACCACTGACCCCACAGAAATAAAGAGTATTATAAGAGGATACTTTGAAAAATTGTATGCCAACAAGATGGATAATTTTAGAGGAAACGGATAAATTCTTAGAAACACACAAGCAGCCTACATTGACAAAAGAAGAAATTGATGAACTCAACAAACCAATCACAAGTAACAAGATTGAATTAGTCATCAAAAATCTCCCATCTAAGAAGAACCCAGGACCAGATGGCTTCACAGGTGAATTCTACAAAATACTCTGGAAAGAGCTATTGCCAATACTTCTTAAACTCTTCCAAAAAACAGAAGTGGAGAAAACGTTGCCTAACTCAGTCTTTAAAACCAACATCACCCTAATACCAATACCAAAGAAAGACACCATGAGAAAGGAAAACTATAGACCAATCTCTCTAATGAAACTATATGCTAAAATCTTCAACAAAATACTTGCTAATCATATTCAATAACACATCAAATTAATTATACACCATGACCAAGTATATCCTGGTATGCAAGGATGGTTCAACATAAGAAAATCAATGTAATACACCACATAAACAGATGGAAAGAAAAAGAGCACATGATAATCTCTATAGATGCAGAAAAAGCATTCAACAAAAAGCAGCACCATTTCTTGATAAAAAAACACTTCAAAAGATCCTCAACATGATAAAGGGTATATATGAAAAAACCCACAGCTAACATCATACTCAATGATGGTGAAATCCTAAAAGCTTTCCCTCTAAGATCTGGAACAAGACAAGGATGGCCACTGTCACTGCTCTTAGTTAACATTGTGTTAGAAGTACTTGCTTGAGCATGTAGGCAAGAAAAAGATATAAAAGTTATCCAAATTGGAAAGGAAGAAATAAATATTTCACTATTTGCAGATGACATGATCCTATACCTCAAAGCCCTGAGAAATCTACAGTATAGCTTCTAGAGTTTATCAATGAGTTTAGTGAAGTTGCAAGTTATAAAATAAATGTGCAAAAATAAGTAGCATTTCTGTACACCAATAATGAACAATCTGAGAAGGAAATCAAGTAAAGAATCCCATTTACAATAACAAATAAAAGAATCAAATATCTAGGAATAAATTTAAAGATGTAAATGATTTGTACACAGAAAACTACACAACACTGTTAAAGGAAATGAAAGAAGACCTTAAATAAATGGAAGAATATTCCTTGTTCATCAATAGGAAGACTAAATATTATTTAGATGTCTATCCTACCCAAACTGATTTACAGATTTAATGCAACCCCAATAAAAATTACCATACAATTTTTACTGAAATGGTAAAGCTAAGTATGAAATTTATTTAGAAGGGCAAGGGGCCCCAAATAGCCAAATACATATTTTTAAAAAAACGAAATCAGAGGAATCACACTACCTGACTTTAAAATATATTACATGTGAATATTTTTGCTGTCCTGATTTTGTGATAATCAGGGTAGGCTAAACATTTGCTATATTAGAAACCATGCATGTGTCCCCAGACCTAGTTTTTCTCCCTAGGTCTGGTTTTTAGAATGCTAGTGATAAACTAAGCCTGAATTATTATATGACCATTCTGTATGGGAAAGGACTGTAACTTTGGATATCTTTGGTCATCCTTAAGAGATATACCAGGGGGACGGATGTCATTCGGGTGGTTGGGCATCCGTCTCCCATATGGAGGGACCTGGGTTCGATCCCCAGGACCTCCCAGTAAAAATAAAAAAAGGAAAAATACAGAAGGCATGTGGGCCACCAGGCCCCATGCACGGGTGCACCTCCAGGCCCGGCGAGTGGGTAAGCTGTCAGGTCCCATCCCTGGACGCGGGTGCGCCGCCAGGCCCTGCAAACCATGCAGCAAGATGATGATGTAACAGGAGAGTGACGCAAGGGTGAGCCAAGATGAGACACACTGAAAAACCAGGAACTAAGGTGGTGTAGGATGTCTCTCTCCCACATCGGAGATTCCGAGGATTGAATCCCAGTGAAGTCAGAAGGAGAAGGATGAGAAGAGAGGGCAGGAAACGGACACAGAGAGTTGCCCAGCGAATGGACACAGAAACAGCAAAAATGTGTGTGTGGGGTAAAAATAGTTAAAAGTAAATTAAATAAATAAATCCTTAAAAATATGTATAGAGGAGGAAGATACAGCCTATAGTTAGTCGTAATACTTTGATGATGCTCTTTCATGATTTGTTAACAAATGTTTCACAACAATGCAGTGTGTTGGTTGGGGTGGGGGTGATGTGTGGGAGCCCTGTATGATGTTATGCATGTTTGTTTTGTAAGATCACAATGTTTACTGAGCACTTATAGTTTATGTATGTTCATGTATGAATGATATACTTCAATAAATTGTTTAAAATATATATATATACTACAAAGCTACAATTGTCAAAACTGCATTGTATTGCCACAAGGATAAACATACTGACCAATGGAACTGAATTGAGAGATCTGATATAGATCCTTGCATATACAGTCAACTGATATTCAGCAAGGACACCAAGCCTACTCAACTGGGAGGAATGGCTTTTTCAACAAATGGTGCTTGGAGAATATCCAAAAGATTGAGAGAGGAACACCATCTCATACCTTATACAAAAATTAACTCAAGATGGATCAAGGATCTAAATATAAGAACTAAGACCATAAAGATCTTGGAAGATGAAGTAGGGAAGCATCTACAAGATCGTGTATTAGGAAATGGTTTCATGAACTTTACACCCAAAGCACAAGCAACAAAAGAAAAATTAGATAAATGGGACCTCTTCAAAATTAAAAAATTTTGAACCTCAAAGGACTTTGTTAAGAAAGTAAAAAGGCAGCTTACTCAATGGGAGAAAATATTTGGTAACCATATATCTGATAGGGGCCTAATATCCAGTATATATAAAGAAATCCTACACCTAGAAAATAAAAAGACAACCCATTCAAAAAAATGGGCAAGTGATTTGAAAAGACACTTCGCCAAAGAAGAATTACAAATGGCTAAAAAGGACATGAAAAGATGCTAAACATCACTAGCTATTAGGGAAATGCAAATCAAAACTACAATGAAATATCATCTTACACCTGTTAGACTGGTGGGTTTTTTTTGTTTTTTGTTTTTTTTTTTTAAGAGGACTACAAGTGTTGGAGAGGATGTGAAGGAATGGTAACACTTATCCACTGCTGGTGGAAATGCAGAATGGTACAACCATTGTGGAGGACGGTCTGATGGCTCTTAGGAAGCTAACTATAGAACTACCATCTGATCCAGCAATCCCACTACTGGGTATATACCCAGAAGAACTGAAAGCAGGGACACAGAAAAATATTTGCACACCAATGTTCATAGCAGCATTATTCACTATTGACAAACATTGGAAACAACCCAAATGTCCATCAACAGATGAATGGATAAAAAAAATGTGGTATATACATACAATGGAATATTACTCAGCTGTAAGAAGGAATACAGTGCTAACACACGGGATAACATGGATGAATCTTGAGGACCTTATATTGAGTGAAGCAAGCCAGGCACTAAAAGACAAATATTACATGGACCCATTGATATGAATTAAGCAAATTTTGCAGACTCACAGAGCTAGAGTGTGGAAGATAGGTTTACAGGAGACAGAAAAGTGGTAGAGGGTTGTGAGCCAATGCCCATATGGGCAAAATCTATGATAAGGTGGAAAGGTGTAGTTGTGCAGTGGATGGGCATGGCAGTGATGCAGTGATGCTATTGGGTTGGGCAGTGCTGGCCTGTGAGGGGTGTAGGGTGGGGAGGGGGGGTTTGCACTGTCCATGGAGCAGGGGCAAGGGTTGGGAGAGGGAGCAGATGAACTCTGGGGATTTGTAGGTATGTAGCTGAAACTATAATGTTGGGAATTTTTTGGCAAATATGGTAGGAGGGTTACTGGTTTAGGGTGTTGGGTGTGGGGGGCACGTGGAATAGAAGAATAGGGTGCATCTGGGTCAGGCTTCCAAGAAGTATGAGTGTTCATCCTGTCATAGTGCATAGTATCAGTGGGGGGAGACCCACACAATGAATGGGAAGGTGTTGGACTCCCATTCTGGGGATTCCTGCTATGTTCTCAAATAGAGGGGTGGGAGTCTCTCAAAAGCATAGGCTGTGCTTAATAGGGGAATAATTTTATTTTTTATTATTTCTTTTGTTATTTCAAACTCTTTAAATTTTTGTGTTTTATTTGTCACTTTTAAAACTATAATTATTATTTCATTTTCTTATTAATTTTACTTGGTTATTTTGTTGGCTTGTTTTTGAAGAAGTTTTGAATTACAGAAGGGTTACAACTGTGGCAGGGGAGGATCATTGGTGTGGAGTGTCAGTGATGGGGGATGCATGGGAGGAGGTTCACCTGGGACACACCTATAAGGCATATGAAGGAGTTTAAGTATGCATGGGGCGTTGTCATGGTGGGTGGAGATCCACACAATAACCAAAACAATATCCAATTCCCATCCTGGGGGTTCTGCCACATTCTCTAATGTGACAGCAAAAATCCCCTGAGTGCAGGGGCAGTGACTAGTGAAGGAGGATGGACCATTGATAAGTTCTTAATATTGATGACTGTACTTATGAGATTTTTCTTTTGAAATTGAAACTTAGCCTAGTATTATAGGTTGCCTAAGAGGTACCTCCTGAGAGCCTCCTTGTTGTGCTCTATAAGCCAAACTTGGCATATAAATGCATTACCTTCCCCCTGGTGTGGGACATGACTCCTGGGAATGAGCCTCCCTGGCACTGAGGGATTACCACCAAGCACCAACTAGCAATGCAACTGGAAAAAAACCATGACCAAAAGGGGGAAAGAGTAAAGTCAAATGAGTTTATATGGCTAAGAAACTTCAAAGTGAGTCAGGCGGTCATTCCAGAGGTTATGCTTATGCATATCTCAGCAGGATCTCATTGACTGCCACAGTAAATATTGCCCCAAATAGTATGACTCCTGAGGGCTCTGGAGACATCCAAACACTATAGGCAGGGCTGACTGCTTAGGAGTTTGGTGCCCTGCCAGTGGGCCCTACTTTGGAATTTATGCTCCCCAGTGTGACAGAGTAGGACTCAGTTCTGGTTTCCCTACACATCATTTTTCTGCCTCTTCTATTTGAACCTATAGTTAGTACTAGAGTTGATAGGTTTATGTCCAAGAGACTTAAATCTTTGGGCTTTCCATGTGCCAGTCAGGCCCTGAAGTTCAACAGAGTTGCAACACCTACTTTCTAGTTCATTAGACTCACTCAGGACAACTAACAAGGAAATGATGATTGACTATGACCATCCCAAGGAACAAAGAGAGTCTACAACTGCAAGCAAGGTAGTCCTATCCATCTGCCTCATGGGATCTAGGGCCCCTCTCAGTTAGAGGTAGAGTGGGCATCACCATCCCAGAATCCTTAGGATTGGGGAACGAACAATGGACCAGAGTAGACTTACTCTTATTTTGCTATAGACTTACTGTTATTCTAGCAATGGAAGAACTTTTTATTTATTTATTTATTTATTTATTTTTAATTTTACCGGGAGGTCCTGGGGATCAAACATAGGTCTCTCCATATGGGAGACGGACGCCCAACCATTTGAGCCACATCCACTCCCCTGGAAGAACTTTTATCATTGAGATGGAGGCAGTAGCCACCAGAGGCTCTGATTGGAGGGCAGGGGAAAATAGGTGTAATATGGGGGCATTTTTGGGTCATTGGAATTGTCCTGAATGACATTGAAATGACAGATACAGGACATTATATATCTTTTTGTAACTTACAAAATTGTGCGGGAGAGAGTTTAAACTGTAATGTATAATCCACACTTAGTGGCAATGCCCTGATATGTGTTCCTCATTTGTAACAAATGTACCACACTAATGAAGGATGTTGTTAATATGGAAAAGTGTGGGGGGGTAGGGAGTGAGGTATATGGGAATCCCCTACATTTTTTATCTATCATTTATGTAATCTAACTATCCTTTAAAAATATGAAATAAAATTTAAAAAATGAAAGAATGAATATAAACAATGGATTTAGAAGGATGCATGTCACATGGAAAATAATAACTACTAATAACTACAAAACTAACAACTAACCTAACTATTAATGACTACAAAGCCTATGTAAATAAAAGTGCCTTGAATTTTCCCTAATTGGGATTATCACGATTCCCTAGGCCTCCAAAGGTGCATAGCATGGTAGAATGGCATCAAAAGGGGAAGGATTTGTTACATATAAAATGTTAAACTTGGATCTATGTTTTCAAGAATTACATCCAGTGATTTTGTCAAAAGTACAAGTACATCATGTAGTTGCATTTCCACACTGACAATTCTGGAAGTACTGCTGCCCAGAAGAAACTTTAGACTGAAAAATGGCAGAAGCTTTATTTCCTAGTAGTTCATGTAAATTGTCTTGGGATTATCTTGAAGAACCTGATGCTTAGATTGATATCCCTAGATCTTACTGTTATCCAGGGACTTGAACACACTCAAGAGTGGGAAGTAGAAGTAGAACGTGGAGTCAACATTTGTTGTGGTAATTACTGCCTTCCTAGGAACTATGCCATCTTCACTTTCTTTAGTTTCCTGATATTAATAAATCTTTTGTTCAAGAAAGCAAAGATTCATTTCCAGTTCATTTTAGTTACTTGGAACCTGTATTTGCAATTCAAACTTTAGTGTGTATGACAGACATAATATGTCACAAAATTCTTTCCCACAGAATCCTAAAGAGCCTCAACATTGCTTGCCACAAAGTTCCTCACAAACCATGATAATCAGTCAACATTTTTTCAGATGAGGATGAAACCAATTTTCCATATGTATTTTAGGACCTCCTAGGTGGGCCTGAAGGATGGAAACCTTTATGTCTCTAATGCAGAAGGGCTCCAGATCTTCAAGAAATATCTGGTTGTAGCCTGTGGTAAATGGAGATATTATGCCTGGGATCATACAATTATTTGAATCCTGTTTAAGTAGCATCTAAACTCTATTGCTTTGTGTAAGTTAAAGCAATTCTTTGAGACTCAATTTTCTCATTGGTGAGAAAAATTTTCCCATCTACAGAACTATAATTAGTCTTAAGTGATATTGCTTATCAAGCCATAAGAACAATGTAGTTTCTGGATAAATATTAGTTCTTTTCCACCATAAGGTCCCATGTATCCTGTTTATGTTCCAAGTATTTGTCCCTGAGAAATAGTTAAGTGTAATTTTCTAGACTAAACATAGGGAACCATGTCCTTGTTCCCTCAGCACTTTGTTTCTATCACTATTTTGAAAGGAGGTCTTGTTCTGGTCATATTAGAGTAACTTGTATTGGACTTGTATTGGACTTTACCCTGCTACCAATAACTCTCAACAAATTATGTTTTTTTTTTTTAATGAAATGATTGAAGAGCAAGCAAAAAGAAGACAGGTATGATTGTTAAAACAAGAGCTAAATTAGGTGAGCTACACATTTAACCAGATATTCCTGTGAAGGCATTCTTTAGTTTATCACAGACATGGGGAAAGAGAACGCAAAGATTAAAAAAAAGTCTTACTGGGCAAAAGAGAAAGAAGTGTGAACTCAGAGCTAGAAATTTATAAGAGCTATTATATAATAGATGGCAAGGAACTATAGAGGAAGAAGCCCCAGATTCTGCATACCAGCTATTCCCAAATCCTTGACGCATTCTGAAATTTCACATGTATGGGAAAGACATCAAGTAACCACCAAGGATCCCCCCAAAAGAAGACATTGGTGGTCAAAGAACTAGTAGTTTTAGCAGCTGTACCACACCCGGAAGACATATTTTGGATTTGAAACTCCACAAAAGAGGAGGGGTTTGGTAAAGAACATTGGGCTTTTCATTGAAAACATAGAAGGGCTTTGACATAGGAAAAAGGATTATTACCTAGGACTAAACCCAGTGATAAGTGAAAAACCAAAATAAACCTGGTCTTGAAAGTAATAAATCTAAACTATCAGGAACAAGGTGATCTTCTGCTGATTTAATCATCTGCCAGTAAACCAAACCAAACAAACAAACAAAAAAGACCCTCCAACATTCTTTTGAGGAAGGTAACAAAATTTAGAGTTGCTACAATGTAAATTCACAATATCAAGTAAAATTAAAATAAAATGAACCTGTCAAGAACAGGAAAATATGACCCATCATCAAGAGAAAATAGTCAAAAGCACAAGACTGATGTTTGTTTCAGGTGTTAAATTGAGAAGGAAAAGACTTTAAAATAGCTACTATAATTTTATTAAAGAATTTCTTAAAAGAATGAAACATGAGCAGTCTCAGGAGAGATAGGAAAACTATAAGAAAAAACCTAATAGAAATTTTGTGCTGAAAAATATATGAAATGAAAAATACAATAATGAAATTAACAGCATTTTGAATACAGTAGGAGAAAGGATCAGTGAACTTGAATACAGGTCAATGTGAATTATCTAAACTGAAGAGAAAAAATATTGAAACAATTTAACAGCCACAATAACATGTGGATAAATATGAAACAGTCTAATATGTGTATGATTGAAGTCCCAAAAGGAAAGGAAAGAGAAAATAGGGTGGAAAAAATAAGTGAAAAAAAAAAGTTGTCAGAAATGTACAGTTTGGGATAAAAATAGTCATTCATAAGTCCAAAAACTTAGGCTGTCACAAGCATAGTCAAACTAGCACAAATAACCATGAGAAAGTCTTAAAAGTAGCCAGATAAAAATATAAACCATATACAGGGAAACAATATATTGAAGATAACTGACTTTTCATTATATATAATGGAGGTCAGAAAACAATAGAATGATATCTCTTAAGTACTGAAAAAAGTCTATCAACTCAGAATTCTATATCCAGCAAAAATATTCTTAATAAATGAAAGTATAATTAAGGCATTTTCATATTTTAAAAATCTGAGAAATTCTATTATAAGCATACTTAATCAGAAATGCTAAAGGAAGTTCTTCAGCAAAAGGAAAATTTGAATCTACACAAAGGAAGGAAGAGTGCCAGAAGCAAATATGTGGCTAAATATAACTAACATTTTACTCACTGTTTAATATGTTAGTAAATACATGAATGCCACTGGGAAAAAAAAAAATGTATTTTGAGGTTTACCATACATGTAGAAGTAAAATATATGGCAGCAAGGAAAAAAAAAAAAAAACAGAGTTGTGGGTAATAAGTTCTACCTAATAAAATATGAAATCATAAATACTGAATTAATCCATGACATGGTAGAAAATAAAAGAGTGATATAAAGAATAGATGGGGAAAAGAGAAAACAAATAGCAACATACCATGATACAAAATGCAACAATCAATTGAATTTCTAGCAACTAATAATTGAAAAATGATTTATAATGGACTCAAAAACCATAAAATACTTAAAAATATATTTTTCAATAATGTGGAAGATTTCTAACCTGAAAAATACAAAATATTGCTGAAAAACATGTTTTAAAAGACTTAAATAAATGGAGAGATTTAATATATTCATGAATAGGGGGAACTATTACAATGTCAATTCTATTCAAATTGATCTATAGATTTAATAATATCCCAATTAAAATTCCACAAGGTTTTATTATAAAAATTTAAGAACTCATTCTTAAATTTATATTGAAATGTAAAGATATTTAAAGAAAAGAATGAAGTTGGAGCATTTCTAATATTTGATCTTAATTCTTTCTATAAAACTACTTTATAGAATATTTAAAGTATTCTAAATAGCATGGTATTGGAGTAATACTGTAAACAGGTCAATAAAACTGAATAAAAAATCCAGAAATAGACCACACACATATGATCAATTGATTTTTGGCAAAATCAGCAATGCAATAGAAGGGAAAAGGAAAGTCTTTTCAACAAATGGTGGTGGAAAAATTGATAATCATATAAAAATGAACATTGCGTATTACCTCATACCATGCACAACATTATTTTCAATTGAATCATAGAACTAAATATATAAACCAAAACTCTAAAGCTTCTAGGGAAAAAAAAACAAAAGAAAAATATTCATTCCTTAGAGTGGCAAAATATGTCTTTGAGCACAAAAAGTACTAAAATGTAGAGGCAAAAAATACCAAATTTGACTTCATCAAAATTAATTACTTCTGGTACACAAAAGAATGATTAAGAAAATAAAGAGTCAAGTCATAAACTGGGAAAAATATTTGCAATACATCTATCTGGTAAAGAATTTGTATCCAGAATATATAAAGAACTTCCATATATTAAAATAAAAAGATTGAAT
Source organism: Tolypeutes matacus (assembly GCA_026826555.1). Taxonomy (NCBI): domain Eukaryota; kingdom Metazoa; phylum Chordata; class Mammalia; order Cingulata; family Chlamyphoridae; genus Tolypeutes; species Tolypeutes matacus. Next base: position 4,497,744 of record JAKSZT010054523.1, on the reverse strand, counting down.
CCCAAGTGAGAATGAGCAAAATACTTAAACGCACACTACACAAAAGCAGATAAATGGATCGGTGAACTTGAATACAGGTCAATATGAATTAAAAAGCGGCTCCAAGTTGTTAGTCACCCATGAAACATAAATTTAAAATAAATTGAGATACCACTACATGCCCAATAAAATGACTAAAATAAAAAATACTGATGTCAAATGTTGGTGAGGATGTGTAGGAATTGGAACTCTCATGCACTGTTAATGGGAATGAAAAATGCTAAAACCATATTGGGAAGTGGTTTAGCATTTCTTGGAATATTAAACATTCATATGCCCTTATGAACCAGCCACACTTTTCTGAGGGAGTTAGGGGACAGAAATGACAACATGTGTCTACAAATAGAGGTATCGGAATTTGCAAAAACAAACTTTATTGATTGTAGCCCAAATCTGGAAAGAAACCATATGTTTATTATCAAGGACTTAGGTAAACTGACTTCAGTATGCTCACAGCACACTACACAACAATAAAAGAATAACAAAATTCTGGTAAACACAACAACATGGCTGAATATCAGAAATATCATGTGCAGTCAAAGGAGCCACAGACAAAAGCAAACATGCATTCCTTCCTGTTAAGCTTAAGAATAGGCAAAGTAATCTATGGAACAGAAATAGGAGCACTGTTTGCCTCTGAGGATGGGTGGCAAGTGACTGCAAAGGGTCACTAGGAAACTCTGCTGTGGTGAAAAAGCTCCATATCATCTTTGGTGTGTCTGTTTTCTTTTTCTGTGGGACAAACCACAACAATTAGTGGTTTAAAACATCAACACGATTCTGCAATTTGCGTGGAGCTTGGTTAGGTCATTGTTTGGCTCCACGTGATGTAGAGTGGGGTTGTCCATGGAGCTACATTCAGGTAGAAGTTCAGCTAGGGCTAGAATGCCAAGAACCTGCACACACTCTCTGGCAGTCGTTATGCCTCGGCTGTGCTCCAGCAGCCTCTCTTCCTCCTGTCTTCTACACTCGCTTCTAACGGCATGACTGATGCAGAAGGACTAGCTTCCAGGTCTAGCTTCTTCAGAGCCTGACCTGGAGCTAGCAGAGCACATTTCTGCCATTTTCCATAGATCAAGGTGCATCATAAGCTCAGCCCAGATTCAAAGGAAAGGGAAACACCTTTTGAGGGGAAGGACAGCATGCACATGCAGCGAGAGGAGAGATTGCTGACAGCACTTTAGAAAACATTTACACAATTTGAGTGCTGGTTACATGGGGCTACATACGTATTCAAACTCATTCCATTGTACCCTTAAGTCCTGTGCATCTCATTGTACGTAAATTAGAGGAAGCACACAATGGAATTACCTTTGACAGTCATAGAGTTCTCATTTTAACTCTTTTTAGCTGAGGATATGTAATAAAACTTTGTGGAAACTAAAGGTTTTAAGAATATCTGTCAAAGTTCATTTATTTGCTGAGGACTTATTTGGTTGAGTTCTTTTTCCAGAATTACTTAAAAGAATAAAAGACATCTGACTATCAAAGGGAAAATAAAAATTCTTCATTATGTGTTTCCTCTTAGACAGTTACCATATGTAATTTTCCTATTTGAGCACACCAGTCTAATTGGTGTAATTCAGCTTTTTACCTTGTGCTGGATAAAGGAGCATCTTACATGGTTTATACCTATTTTCCCCCACACTCTCTTCATTTACAGCGACATGGGAGAAACAGTGAAGTCCAATATTGGAAAACACAGATTTTGGGGGTAGACTGTTCGGGCTGGACTCTACTACTTACTAGTTGTGTGTACTTGGGTAAGTGAAATAACTTTTCTGAGTCTCATCTCTACCTGCAAAAGAGGAAAACTGCCACTTAAGAAATAGAAGCGTTGTACTATTATGAGGTCATTTTAAAGTACTTAGCACAGGGTCAGGTATATGCTAAATAGTTAATATGTGGAAGAATAGGAACATAATAAGAGGTAAAATACTGGAAAATAATAATAAAAGATAAAATACCAGAAAATAATATAAATTCCTTAATACAGCAACTAACCACCTGCCCAATTTAATGGGATGGTTGGCACCCCTCACCATCCACCAGGACCCACAGTCCTTCACCCCTGCCTGCTCTGTCTCCTCAGGCCTCATTTTGTTGTAACCAGAATCGAAGTACCTGGATACTTGGCATCCTAGGATTAGGGGACAAAGTAAAAATCACCCTAATGAAGACCTTTATGATTTTTAGAACTGCCTGTGAGATACTGGCAGTAAAGAGTGGCTTTTTCATCTCTAGAGGCATTAAATGGGAGACGGCTCAATAACATATCCAGTGTCGATCCTTATTGTTGCCAGCAGGACGTATGTGTGATTCCTGGTTCAGACACTGCCTATCTAGGAGTCTTGGGATGTGTCAGTCTAGCTGAGCCTCAATTTCCTCACCTATGAAATGGGGACAGTAAAAACACACTGAAGTGCTGTAAGGATGAGTAGTAATAGATATCAAATACCCAGCCTGTGGTGAGTATCTGTGTAGTTATCATCACCAAAAATATGGTTACTAAACCCCTATTATATGTCAAGTCCTGTCCAGGAATTCACAGTCCACTGGGGAATACATACATAGCAAGATATAATTAAATACAAAGTCTAAAAAGCAGTATGAAATATGAAAAAAAAATTCTGCAAGTGCAAGAAGGAAAACTTAATTGCCTGGGAAATTCTGAAGCAAATCTGAAAATTAAAAACAAAGCTCCATTGTATTTGATTATTAAGTTTGAAAGATGACAGTGGTGCTACAAAGCACTCTGAGATGTTTATATTTGGTATGAGGGGAAATGTAATCTTGGGATATTAAACAGGGGAAGGTTATAATAGAAACAGTACAGACTTTGATGTCAAAGAGATTATGCTTTTGAGCTTTGGTTACAACTTGATCTGTGTGACCTTGGATAAGGAATATATACAGTCTGTGTCCCAGGTCTCCAGTCTGTTCAATGGGGACAACACAATCTCTCCCATAATGTTGTTTGTGAGGGCTACATGGGCTGTTACATAGAAAATTAACCATCAGAACATCAGGCACAGCTGGGTAAATGCAGGGTCCCTCACCCTGTAAGAAGAGGGGGTGGGCATATCAGTTCGGATGCTTAGAGCTCCAATATTAGAAAATAACCGAATAGTGGCTTGAACAATCAGACATTTTATCATCTCACATCATGAGAACTCCAAGCTAGGGCCATCAAGTTGGTTGACTCAGAGGCTCGAGGATGTTAGCAAGGACACAGGCTTTTCCCACCATTTAGCTCTGCAATCCTCAGCTCCTTGGCTTTATCATACATCTTCCCTTCAAGATGGCTCCTGCATCTTCATATGTCCTTCTGTATCTGATGTACATTTCCCTCTACCTCAGTGGTTGTCAAATGCTTCGGTCTCAGGATCCCTTTGCACTAATTAGAATTATTGAGGAAATAAAACAACTTTTGTTTATGTAGATTATATCTATCGACATTTATTATAATAGAAATTAAAACTGACAATTTAAATATATATGTATTTATTAATGATTTTAAAACACACTAATAAAACCATTTTATGATAATGAAAGTAATATTTTTAATGAAAAAGAGTCATATTTTCTACAAATTTAGTTGCTTTTTAATAAACAATAGAGAGCAGTAGCATTGCTTTTCACTTTTAAAACATCTTTAACATCTGTTTAATAGGACACGCTAGTTTCTCATAGCTGTTTCTGCATGTGATCTGTTGGGATATGATGTTTTGGTTGAAGTACGTAATGAAAATCTGGCCTTATATCAATAGGTAGGTGCAAAATGGAGAATAATTTCAGATAATTGTAATATTTTGCTTTTCTACTACACCAAAACTTGACAAGTGTTAGGTTTGTAAAGTTTAGTTACAACGTGGGCTCTGCAACATTATGAACGCACTTTTTGAACTCTGCTACTTTACCTATCTCTCTTGCACTTTGAATGGATATTTGCCCACCCCCAATTTTGTAACATTATACATTGGGTACTTGGAAAACATTGCTTCACTAGTTTTGCAGAACTTCCAAATGTTGATGCATTTCATTATATGATATTTAAAAACAAATTGCCACTCATCTTATCAAAAAAAAAGCCCTCCTGTGTCAGGAAGCTGTCAAGCTCATGGTAGAAGATAAGAGTATTCAAAAACTTCTGTTTTCTTGGAAACTTGAGTTTTGTCATTAGCATCAAATGTTCTCATCTTCCTCTGAAGTAGGAAGCTCACTTTGTTCATTTTCATGGAACTGCCTGCTAAAACCAACAAACCAAATTTTAATAACTATTATTTTGCTTTCACTTGTTCCTTCAAGGAAAAATGTTGACTCCATGGAAGAATGACCTAGCTTAGCTTTGTAATTCCAACAATCAATAAGTGGTTTCCCGAATTCTTGATTATGAAGCAGAAGTGCCACGTGTTCTTCCCTTTTGCCATACAGAGTATTAAAATGATGTGTACGGGAGACGCGAGACTGAATACAATTAATATTTTTCATTGCTTCATCAAAGACATGCTTAAGAAAAGCTGGCCTTTAAAAAAAAATTAACTGCACGTGCATGCCTAGGACCCCAATAACTGCAGAGCGGTTTGGTGCCACCACCTTGACTTGTGCTAAGGAGCCAGCAGTTTTACTCTCCTTGGCCTTTGCACCATCAGTGCAAATGTTAACGTGGTGACAAAGGGAAATAATGCCTTAGTATTGTCATGAAAGTGGTTGTGCCACCATAGATTCTGGGCAGGCTCTTACTTCTATTTTAATAGGTAAGTCAAAACAATTCCAGCAAAGAAACCATCTAAAAGAGGAAATTAAATTATATAGTAAAGGGTTGATTGAACAAATCTCATTAAAATGTGCTCTGCCTGGTTTTGTTTAGCATAAGACAGGATGCTAAAAATTTTTTGCTATTTTTTGCTTATTGAAAAATTAACCAATTTTTATTGTAGATAAGTTAGATGTACAAAAAAAGTATTCTTAGGAAACTTAAATGACCACCCCTTACCAGGAGATAAATCCTGTTCGTATTTCGGTGAGCATCTTTCTTTTCTTTCTTTCATATATGGCATATATACTCTTTTGCAATCTGCCTTTTTTACCTAGCATCATCTCATGAACATATTTTCATATCATTAAATATTTATGTACGACATCACTCTAAATTATTCAGGTCCCTTTCTGACGGACGTGGCGCTCTGTCTGCAATGCAGTGGCCTGTCTGCTGGGCGAGGCAGTACTGGGTTCTTTCTGCCTGGAGTTTTAGGAACTCTCCTTCTGCAGACAGTGTCAGCAACGAAGATGCTACCTTGAGTCTTTGTGGATTTTCAGCAAATGCTGTTGACTCACTGGCGAGCCCTGTACCAGCTTAGTGAGCTTGTCTTTCCCCTCCATACTTTCACAATGCCTAGAGCCACCACTAAGGCCCTAACCCCTGCATGGCTAAGCAGGGCCTCTTTATAATCTTTCTGCTGCCAGCTTCTCCCTCTTGATATTTATCTTTCTCATACCGGTGTGAATCATCTGCTTCTAATGCTATTTTCTCCTTATCACCTTGTGAACCTAGAATTCACAGCGGCTCCTTTAAACTCCTATAACAAACGGCAGGGTAGAGGAACTACACTTAAGGCCTCTCCTAGTCAGCCTTGCCTCTCATTTGCTTCTTTACCTAGACTTCCAACCCCATCCTAGCCAGGCTACTGATGGAACACAGGGCATGCTGGGGCTAGATGTATTTTCCAAAAAGGACTAAAACTCCAATACCAGTTCTACATGCTCTTCCAAGTTCTTCACGTTTCCCCATCAACAAATGGAGCCCACATTCCCTTTCCTTGAAACCAGGTGGGTTTTGTGGCTGCCTTGAAAAGAACATGGCAGAAGTGATGCTGCATGATTCCTGGGGAAGCTGGGTTCAAAAAGGACATACAGCTTCCCCCCGGGCACTCTCTCTGGGGACATTTACTCTGGAGCCAGCATCTAAGTCTGCCTACCCTTAAGCCACCATGCTGGAGAGAGCACACACAGAGAGAATGAGATGATCCAGGAGCCAAGCTATTTTAGCCCCAGCTCTTTGAGTCTTAACAACACTGATCTGTGAGTAGAGAGACTGCCAAGGGTTCCAGGCCTAGCTGTTGAGCTGATCCAACTGATGCTGAGTGGAGCAGAAATGAGCTCCCGCTGTCAAGCCCTGCCCTCATGCAGATTCAGGAGCTAAAGAAATGCTCTTGAAGCCACTAGCTTCTGGAATGGTTTTATATGTGGCAACACGCCCTGCACTTCTTACCATTATTCCACAGCAGATAATCTCTTTAGTAATTCAAGCCCCAACCCACCTCCAATACCAGGTCATGCACTCACATGAAAACTTCCACAGTCTCTTTCCTTTCCTAACAGCTTTGTGTTCCTTAAGCATGTATATACCCAATTTGTTTTAGTGTACTTTAAATTTTTTTTAAATAATGTTATTTGTTATCTGACTCTTGAAATAATATATTTAATATATGTATATTAGGAAGCATAATAATAAACTCCATACCTGTGAACCCCAACATTAGCTAACCATATTGTTTGCCCCACTCATTTCCCTGTGACTACCCCTCTTAGAGGTTACCACTATATAGGATTATGGGATTATCATCTCCATTTATAAATTTTAGGACATGTATGTTTATTCCTAAACAATATGTTGTTTATATTTTATTATTTGGGGCTTTATAAAAGCAGAATCACACTATACATAGCCATCACTACCTGTCACTTTTCAGTTAACCTTAGGCTTTAAGACACACACTTGTTACTGTGTGGCGGTGATTCATTTTCACTGGCATGTAATAATCCATGGTGTGAATATACCTCCTTATATTGATTCACTTTCCAGTTTGTGGATATTTGAATTGGGCCCAGTTTTTTGCTGCTATGAATAGTGCTTCCATAAAGATCCTTTGTATGTTTCCTTGGGCACATGTACAAGAGCATGTAAACTTGAGAGTAGAATGTAGATTACTTGGGAATGGAAATATTCAATTTTACAAGATAAAGCCAAACTGCTCTCCAAGGCTGTACTAATTTACATTCCCAACATGCAGATATGAATATTATTACCAACACCTGGTATTGCCAGGTGTCTGAATTTCAACTCTCTCCTGGTTCTAAATGGTCTTACTTTTCATTTAACTGGTCACTAATGGTGGACAGAGCATCTTTTTATACGTGTATTTGACTTGCCTGTTTCCTTCCTTTGGATGGGCCTCTTCAAGGCTTTCGCCCATATTTCTGTTGAATTTTTTCTTACTGATTTGGATTAAATCTTTATGTATTTTGAATACTAATCTTCTATTTATTTTGCAACTCCTCTTCCAGTTTGTGACTTGTCTTTTTAAAACCTTTGTGGTGACTTTGGATGAATAAAAATGTTTGATTTCAATGTAATTGAATTTATCAATCTCATCCTTTATATCAATATGACTTTCTGAGGAGGAATTGGTATGGCAAAGGAAGATTATGTAAGAAAACTTTACTTGCTGGGGGATTATAAAATATTCTAACATTTTTAATATTAAATTTTCCATTTTTGTCTTCAATTCATGTGGATTGTGTGTGTATATAAAACTTTCTGAGAAATTGCCACACTGTTTTCCAGAGTGGCCATAACCTTTGCGTTCCCACCGGGAATGTGGGACAGGTCCAGTTGCTCTTTATCTTCACCAGTACTTGGCAGTGCTCCTTTCATTTATTTTAGCCATCCGAATAGGTTAGCAGCAGTGTCTCTATAAGGCTTTTTCTTTGTCATTTCCCTGATGGTTAATTATGGTGAGCATAGGTTCATGTGCTTATTTGCCATTGGTATACCCTTCTGATGAAATGACTGTTCTTTTGCCTACTTTCTGAATTGGGTTGTTTATATTCTCATTATAGAGTTTTGAAAAATCTTTATATATTCTAGATACAAATCTTTCACTATGTGATTTCCAAGTATCTTCTCTCAGTTTGTATCTTGTCCTTTTAGTCTCTTAAGCTGTCACTCACTGGTGTATTTTTTAAAAAATCATATCTAAGGTCATGAAGAGCTCCCCTACTATTTTCAAGTAGTTATAATATTATTTGAATTAACTTTTTTGTATGGGAAGGCTTAATCATAGTTCATTTTATTGTATATGGATGCCTAATATTTCCAACACCAATTCTTGAATAAACTATTCTTTCTTTGAATTGTCTTTGAAATTTGGATAATACATGTATAAGCTTTTTGTAGATTCCATGGGATTTTCTACAAAGACAAAATTATTTCTTTATTTCCAAGCTGAATGTCCTTTATTATTATTTTTTCTTGCTTTATTGCACTGGCTAAGACTTCTAGTATGTTGTTGAATAAAAGTTGTGAGTGGATAACCCTGCCTTATTCTCAATCTTAGAAATAATTCAGTCTTTCTCTGTTAAGTGTGATGTTAGCTGTAGATTATGCTTTTTTGATATTAAAGAAGTTTCTTTCTATTACTAGTTTGTTGAATGTTTATCATGAATTAATGTTGAATTTTCTCAAATAATTTTCTCTGTATAAATTTATAAGATCATGTATTTTTTTTCTGCTTTAGCATATTAAAATGGTGACCTCAGTCAAGGTGTAGTATACTTTTTGCATAATTAGGGATATGATTTTCTAGAATTGTACTGAGTAATGGTACCTTAATATTCATGAGAGAAAATATTCTGTAGTTTTCTTTTCTTCATTTGCTTTGGTATTATGGGTAATACTGGTCTCATTAAATGACTTGGAAGTGTTCTCTCATCTTCTATTTTCTAGAAGAGATTGTAAAATTTTTTTCTTTAAATATTTGGTTTAATTTGCCAGTGAAACCATCTAGTCTTTGGAATTTTTTAATATAAGGTTTCTAACTATGAAACCAATTTCTTAATAGATATGAAACTATTCAGGTTATCCATTTCTTTTTGGGTGGACTTCTGTAGTTTGTGGCTTTTACTGAATTGATCTATTTCATTTAAGTGGTCACACTTCCACATGTATTATGGCTCAAAGTAATTCCTTATTATTCCGTCTGTGGATTCTGTAGTAATAGCTCCTTCTTCATTTTAATGATAATTATATAATTAATTATATAATTAATAATTGATATTAATTATTAATTGGTGTCTTCTATTTTCTTTGTCAACCTGGCTATAAGTTTTTATCAATTTTATTTTAAAAGAACCAGACTTTGGTTTCAACAGTTTTCCCTATTTTTTCCCATTTTAATGATTTCTGATCTTTATTATTTCCTTTCTTCTATTTGCTCTGGGTTTATTATGCCCTCTTTTTTATAATATCTTAGGGTGGAAGACTAGGTTATTGATTTGACAAACTTCTTTTCTAATATTAGCATTTAATGCTATAAATTTCCTTCTAATGACTGTTTTACCTGCATCCTACACATTTTGATATATTGTATTTTCATTTTATTTGGTTCATAATATTTTCTAATTTATCTTGAGGCTTCCTCTTTGACCCATGGATTGAAGAAGTGTGGTGTTTAATTTCCAAATTTTTTATAATTTCTCAGTAATCCTTCTGTTATTGATTTCTAGTTTAATTTCCTTATGGTCAGAGAACATGCTTTGCATGATTTCAGTTATTGTAAATTGAGTAGATATTGTTTTATGAAATAGGTTATGTTCTATCTTGATCAATATTCCATGTGTACTTGAAAATAATATTTATTCTGCTGCTTTTTTTGTGTTTATGTGTAGTGCTCTATAAATGTCAATTAGATCCAGTTGGCTAATGATGTTGCTCACTTCTTTTAAATTTTTCCTGATTTTCTTTCCACTCATTCTATTGCTTATGAAAGAAGAGTCTACAACTCTAATTTTGCATTTAGCCTTTTCTCCTTTTAATTTTATCAGACTGTATTCACATATCTCGAAGCTCTGTCATTATGTATGCACACATTTAAGATTGTTCTGTCTTCCGAAAAATTGAATTTTTTGTCATTAAGCTTTGTCCCTCATTATCCCTGGCAATTTTCCTCACTTCAAAGTGTACTTGAAATGGCTACATTAATATAGCCAATCCAGATTTGTGCTTTCATGGCATATCATTTTTTTCATTATTTACTTTTTACTTACCTATATCGTTATATTTAAAGTTGGTTGCTTGTAGACAGCATATAAGTGGGCCTTAACTTTTTAAATCTAATTTGACAATCTCTGTTTTTTAATGACCATGTTTAAACAATTTACATTTAATGTAATTATTCTTTGGGGGGGTGGAGTCAAATCTACTGTATTATTATTTTTAATCTTTGTTCACTTTTTTATTCGTTTCTCCTTTGCTGTCTTATTTTACTTTTTTGTTATTTTAATAATATTTAGTGTTCCATTTTAATCCATTTTGGGGTTTTTTGATGATATCTATTTTATAGTTTTTAGTGGTTTTTCAAGGGATTGCATTATATATACCTAACATTTCACAGTTCACTTGAAACTAATATTTTACCATGTCAAATGGAATGTAGAAATCTTACCACCATGCAGGTCTCTTTACACCTCCCCACCTCTTCCTGTGGTTGTTTTCATAAATATTAAACGTGCAAACTTTGAAATTCCCATCAGCAGTGTTATTTATTTATTTTTTTAATTTCAACTGTCCTTCATACTTTAAAGATCTAAAGAGGAAAGGAATAATTCATTATATTTGCCAAGAATTTTACTTTTCTGTACTCTTCTTTCATTCCTGATGTTACAGGTTTCCCTCTAATATCAGTTTCCTCCCATTTGAAGAACATTTTTTAGCATTTACTTATTTGTTTTTGGGAAGATCTGCTAGTGAAAAATTCTCTTAGTTTTTTTTCTTGTGAAAATATCTGTATTTCATTTTCATTCCTGAAGGATATTTTTACAGGATACAGACTTCTAGGTTGACAATTCCTTTCTTTCATCACTTTAAGAATGTTGCACACTTTCTTCTGGTCTCCATGGATTTGATGAGAAATCTGCAGTCATTCATATATTTTCCTCTAGAAGAAAACTGTCATTTTTCTCTGACTGCTTTCAGAATTTTTTCTTTGCCTATTTTTCAGCAATTTAACCATGATGCATCTGAGAATAGAATTTTTGAACATTTCCTGTTTGCACTTTACTTAGAAATGCAATGATGGAAACGTCTGTGAAAGCTGGAGTAAATGAGGTGAACTTTCTGACCTCAGTGCACATCTGACTCCTGTGAAGGAAAAGGGGAAAAAAAGGAAATGGAGTGGGAAGAGTCCTGGCTGCAACATAAGTCTGATAACAGTTTGACCAGGCCAGTGGTAGTCTTTGAGTTAAAACCACCAACTGGAAGAGCCCATGTTTTGCAGAAATGGGCATATACAAGTGTTTCTACCATGCTTGATCAGTGGCCGGGAGCAGCCCTTGAGAAACATGGTCTTGGCACAAACATGGTGGCAAATCCAGAGTTGCAGCAGCTGGAGTCTTCAGCAGATTATGCTCCTTACTGCAGGAGATCAGAACAGTGTATTTTCATTGCTCGCATATTTGATTTGCTTTGTAAGCTATCACTCCAGCAGTTGTGTAGAGAGTAGACTATAAGGACAAGTAGAGGAGGATGGAGGCCATTTAGAAGGCTACAGCAATGTCTAATGAGAGATTACAGTAATAGTGTTGAAGTTGGTAAGAATGGCTTACATTTTGGAGATCTCATTAACATAGGACCAATAATCTTCCGAAGGATTAGTGCTGATGTGTGGCATGAAAATCAGACATAACTCAGGTTTTAAACATGTACAGCTCAGACCCAGTCATAGAGTGAGAAACTTAAGGTTCTGCTTGAATTGGAGAAAGGGATAAGGAATATATAAATGGAATAAACTGAATATAAAATTCGACATTTATTTATAAGCAGGTAAAATTTAAAAGGTGGGAGAAAGAAAAGATCCCTAAAGAATCCATGTAGTTTTAAGACATGACAGAGGGAAAATTGAAGGTCAACATGGATGTGAAAGAATAATAACCAGGGAGCGAGGAGATTGGTAATTAACCTGCAGCCCTTCATCATAGACAAAGCTGGTATTTTGCATTGTCTGGGTCAACATAGCAACCTTATATGCGTGTGTGACATGGCACTTAATTGGCAGCCTAAATCAAACCTAACGTTTTGAGCCCTTCATGAAAATGAGCCCTTCACACCTCGTATTTTTCAGAGTTGAAAAGGGTCCTTAGAGAGTCTCACTCTTTCCCTCAATATATGGGTAGAGAAATTTAGGCCATGTAGGGGCAGAACAGAATCAAAATCACCAAGTCCTTTAGTCTCAACAATAGCAATCAAGCCTAGTTATTCTGATATCTGGTCTTATGATTTTTCCTCACTTCCAAATACAAGGCTGGCTATGGATCTCCATCATATGTATATATCACACATCTGGGAACAATTATAAAATCAGCCATGCCTTCCCTACCTGGTTTTAAGCTCCTGGAAAGCCAGGCCTGTGAATGATTTCCCTCTGACCTCCATAAGCACTAGCATTGTACTAAGTAAAAAGTACTAAGCCGGTGTCTGAATGAATGAAAATGAGTGATTCTTTTCGAAGCAAGGCTACAAGGCAACCTATTGTTATATGAGAAATTTTAAAGCTGTCTGGATTTTTCACTCTTCATTTATTTCCAGAAGTCAGCATTGTGTGAAGAAGCAAAATACTCCCGATCCTGATATTTATCCCAAGTATTATTCTTCGTTCCTCATGATGTTTGAATACTACATCTATCAGCCCAGGTGAGGGAAAACTGGACACCATGCAACCACAAAGACCTGGGTTTGAATCCTGGTCCTATAAATAACAAGTGTAATGTCCACAGCAAGTCACTTCACCTCTAGGAACCCAATTCCTCAATATCAAAATGGGGATAAAAATTCCCACCTTGCCTGTGTGTATTTAATGTACTTCATTAAATGTATTTTATGTGTTTAAATGTATTTAATGTACTTCATTCCACAAATTGTAGTTTTCTAAACATTTGTACATTATAAATATATGTAAATTATTTACAAAAATAACAACTGAAATTTGCACTATGTATCATAATATTTAATGTGCCTTCTCATGATAAATGAAATCCAGAAGACCATGTTTCAGTCTTTTTGTCTCTCTAGAACTTGGATTCTTCTATGAAATGAGTTTGCTCTAGGTCTTCAGTTTCTTTCTTCCCAAATCCCAGCTCTTAGGCAGAGATATTTCAGCAACTGTGATTATACTGTGAGACTCACTAGCAGCCAGCTTCTTCGGGAGACCACTGTGTGAACTGTCAAGTCCCTCCTCTCTCTGGATCTGTTTCCTCATTTATAACTTGATAGCATTGGGCAAAATGATCTCACAATTACCCTCCATTAGAGATTATTTGGATTAGTTAAATAATCATCATGATTGCAGCTAGTCATTTTGAAAAACCAAAGTATGGAACCTACTGTTTTCTGTAATTGGCTTTATCAAGTTGGCCACATTAAAAAAACTTCAGTGGTATCACCCCAAAAATTTGAGTTTGATTATTCTGCCTCAATTAGTTAGCTAGACAGTAGAGTCAAATAGCCACTGGAATTCTTTTCTCGTCTCCAACCTCATGAACGGACTGCTGGCTTTTTGCTCTGAGAAAATTTTGTCTCAGGCATGAAAGCTGCTCTAGAGACTTCTGAATGGGAATTCGGGTGGAATGTTCTTTTTCTCTGCTCCAGTCTGTGAAAAATGTTCCTCGCTGAGTAGAGGCCTCCGTGTCTCTGAGGTTGAATTTTCTCATTCTCTTTCTACTGCCAGCAACAGTGGTAATTATTCCTAATTTGGATCTCAGAGGGAAAAATTCCTCCTCTTGGCATTGACTGCCAAATAATCCCATTTCAGGAACAAATGAACAAATGACCTGATGAAGACTTCAAAGGAGAAAAGCATAACACCAGACAATTAAGTCTAATCACCAAGCACCAGAGCCTGGGCTCTGCTTATATCCCATCTGGGTTCAGCACCTGACACACCACCCGCAAGTAGCTAGTGCTGTGGAATGTTCCTGTGTTGCCTAATACCCTCATGCTCATGCTTCTGAATAGAGCTGAAGCAGGGGAATGACCTTCGTCCTCCAGAACAGCCTTTATTATCTAACAGTATGACTCAGAATCATGTAGAGAGCTTTTTCAAAATATCTATTCCTGGCCTCCATCCCAGAGAAGGTAACATGGTGGAACACCCTGATGGAAATTCTCAAAGTAACAAATAGTTTCACACGGAAGGTGATACATTGTGTGATACAGTAACCCCAGTCATTGCTCTTAACTGCACCCATGGGGCTGGGGTCAACTTCTCTCTGGCCCCATCTTCAGCTCTTCCAAGGGACATGGCCAACTTCCACTGATGGCGCATCCACACCAGTGTGCCTGGTCCCCTGGTTGTAGTCTTCTTCTTCTTCTTATAAAAATATATTTTATTAGAGAAGTTATGAACTTACAAAACAATCATGCAAATGTGTGGAATTCCCATACAACACCCCTTCACCAACACACTACATTGTTGTGGAACATTTGTTATAGATTATGAGATTGTATCATCAGACTATTACTACTAACTATGGTCTATAGCATATATTTGGTATATTTTTCCATACTCCCTACTATTAACACAGTACATCTTTGGCACTGATGTAAGAATATTACAGTATTGTTGTTGACTATAGTCCAAAGATTACATTAATTGTATTTTCCCATGCTTCTCCACATTATTACCACCTTTCGGTAGTGATGGACATTTGTTCTAGTTCATAGAAGTACATTCTTGTATTTGTACTATTAGCCACAATTCTCATCCACCTCTGGGTTCACTGTGTTATTCAGTCCTTATATTATTCTCTAGCTTTCTTTCAACTGACATTTACATCCCCAGACTAACTTTCTCAGCCATGAGCCCATTTATTTATAAACCAGCTACACTAGTTCTACTTACTATAATGCGTTAACATCAACTTTACCCATTTTCTTCTTCTTTTTTTTTTTTTTTTTTTTTTTTTTTTTTTATGCCAGGGGAATCTTTTAGACCTCTTTCCATTACTGATCCTCCAATCCAGCAGCCCATAACACTTTATGCCCTGCTCCTCTCTAAGGTATGTCCACAAGCTGTGGCCACATACTTTCAGATGGATAGTTGTGGTTTCTATTATTCATTTCAACACCTATGCACCCACTCCTGTGCAGAGATTCTTGTATTTCCTTAGAGGAGCTTGCCAGAAGATATAGGATCCTACTTGACAACCTGGATGGGAAAGACTGGTTAGAGGGAGGAGGAGGAGGAAGGGGGCAGGAGGAGTTGGAAGATGCTGCAGAGTTGAGCTGTTGAGGAAGTGCTGTTACAGATTTATTGACCTGATATCACATTTCCCAGGCTTCCTTCGTCGATTCCCAGCTGGAAGTCAATCTTCTTTCCTCTGAATGTTCACAACACTCTATCTGCCCTCTCAAAAGGCATTCAACACTTACTGTCTCGTAGTATGGTTATTTGTACTCATGGAATGTTTCTATCCATAAATCATGGATCTCTTTGAGGAAGAAATGCCTGGCTAGCAATGTGGTTAAATCATGCATGGATTTGGAATCATGCAGAATAGGTCTCAAGCTGTGGGTCTGCTACTTAAAATCTTTGCAAAGTTCTTTAAACTCTTTAAGTCTTATTACTTTCATCTATAAATTGGGCATACAAACAATACCAGATTCAAATGATCATTTAAACACAGTTTTGAGTTAACACATGTAAAGCACCTAGCCTGGACTCTACCACAAGTTAAGCACTCATATTTTAGCTGTTATTATGTTTAAGAAGAATTAATACTGGATTTAACTCTTCAATACATATTAGAATGCTTAGATTTAATCCCTTTTAAAATAATTTCTTGTACATTTTCAGTCCTTTGTGGGTTGGGTGCCCCTCCCAAGCAGCTGTTTTCCATGTGGTGACTCAGGGACCCACATTGTTTCTTTCTAGTGGGACAACATTTGTGTCTCATGACATCTGCAGAAGGGCAAAGAAACATAGAGGATGCAAAGGACTTCCCCTCATGACCTGTTGGCCTAACTCAAAGGAGGATGGAAAAGTAGTCTTTATCTGGGTCCAGACTCAGGAAATGGTAGCATATGGCCACTACCCCAGTCTCTGGAACACTATGCTTTAGGATAATCCACTCGTTATTACTTTTGGATGAGGGCACTAAGGTCTCATGAGAGTAAATGGTTTGGCTTGTGGCACCAAGTAGGTGGTCCAGGTGTGCAGATTTCCCTTGCAAACACAGGCAGCTGCTGTGGGCATGACTCAGTGTCCCTATGGGGCATGGAAGCCTTTCAAGGGTCTGTAAAATTATGGGGTAAATTCATTGATGGCTTACCAGGCTCTCAGAACCAGAAACCAAAAGTAAATAAATGAAAGAATGAAAAAAAATGGAAAGCAATGCCCCTGCATGTCCTTCCAAGCCAATTTAAGAACGTGTCAATTGAAATAAACCTGGGATCATTCACTGATTCTCTCAAACGAATGTTGGCAAAGCACCACCCCTGTGCAGCTAAGGTCTGGGGGTGCTGGATATGAAGCAGTAAAGAAGGTAATGGGGGTCCCTGCTGCCATGAAGCCTAGGTTCTAGTTGTGGAGAGAGTAAATAAACTCATACGCAGATTTATAAAATAATGTTAGGTAATAGCTGTAACAAGTTAGGTGATACTTGGCACGTCACTTAGCATCCTGTGAACCTCCAATTCCCCATCTGTGAAATGGGGGTGATAATGCACCCCCTGCCAATCTCAGGACTGAGGAAGCAGAGGAGAGTAAAGGTAAAGGAGGACCTCACAGGTGAAAGTACCACCATTTTTTGGGCACCTGCAGTCCACCAGGCCACACTGTTGCCCTTTAATGAACTTTCATAGAGTCCTCTCAGTAGCATCACCAAACAAGCAGTAATATCCTTATTTTATAGATGAGGTAGCTGGGGCTCAGAGAGTCTGAGCGACCTGCCCAAGTTCACACAGCTGGCCAGTGATGAAATCAAGAGTCAGGCCAAGGGTCATGAGACTTTTCCACTAAGTGCCCTTAAGTGATCTGAAGAGGGAGGAATGGCAGGAAGAGTGTCACCAGAAGTATTTCACACGGGCAGAGGCACAGGTGAGCAGGGGACAGCCGAGGTACAAATGTTTATTCTGCCCCTCGTTAGTTGGAGACGTGAGCAAGGAAGGTAATATTAACTGCTCTGAACTCATTTGTTCACTTATTTGTGACGTGAGGATGAGGATTCAGGCCCATCTGGGGCCCGAATATTTTCAGAATTGAGAATTTTTAAAAATTTTGGAAGGGAATGTGGATACCAGTTTCTGCATGTTGCCACCTCCTGGTGTCGACACCCTCATGTGATCTTCTCCCCTGAGTGTGGGCTGTTTACTAGTGACTTGCTTCTAGTGAACAGAATGTAAAAAGGTGGAGGGATGCCACTTCCAAGGTTAGGTGACTTCTGTAACTGCTGATATTTCTCTCTCTGGTCCTTCTAACAGGCTTATTCTGATGGAGACCCCCACTCCCCATGGGAAGATACTGAGGGTGGCTTCTGGCCTGCCAACAACCACTGAGTGACCTCAGAACTGGACTGTGGCCAGCAGACACCTTCCCTGCAGCCTGTCAGAGATCCTGGGCTGACACTTGGGTTGCAACCCTGGGGCAGAAGACCCAGTTGAGTTGTGCTTAGACTCTTGACCCAGAGAAAATGTGACATACGAAATTGAGTTGTTTTAAGCCGTTAAGTTTTGGGATAATTTGTTACGCAGTATTTATAGCTAATACAGGTAATATATACATATACAGTACCCAATGTACTACTTCCAGTGGGGCCTGGTAGAGCATCCCATAATTAAATTCATTCATATTTCTATATCTGAACCTATGCTTATTCCCATTTTGTGGTGTATATTAAGATTAAAAATAATATAATAATTTCTCAGTTCAGATTTTGCTGACACATTAGTGGGTGCCAAATTTATGAACAAATTTCTGGCTTTCAGAGCTTTCCAGATTTGGGGACTTCTTACCCATACCATAGCGATGTTACCATGATTACATGACAGTGTTCTTGACACACTCCAAGCAGTCTACAAGCATTGTGATAGCTGGTTCCTATTATGACTGATAGGGAAACACCAGGACATAGTAGCCACATGTACCGGACCTCAGTCTTCATCCTTCTGCCAGCCAGAAAAATGACAAAGTGTGGCAGCCCACAAAGGCTAGACTGGGCTCCTGGCAATGCTTGTCAAGCTGCTCCTTAAAGAAACTTCTCTCCAGTAAACATTTGCTCAGCACCTGTCATAGAACATCATTCTGACCTAAAGGAAGGCGGGAATGATTCAGCCAAACCAGGATCCAGGCCAGTTCTTGTGTGAGCCCCTCCCTGTTCCAGGGTCTGATTTCCAAGAAAAAAAAAAAATGCAATACTGCCAGAATGTCATCAGAAACCAAATTAAGAGCTTCCTGAAGACCACATCATGTGCAGGAGTCAGTTGAGGGTACAGGCCAGGGTTCTTTGTCCTTCTTGGGGTCAAGGCCATGAACACCAACCTGCCCAGCCTCCTGACAAGGGTAAGAGAAATCCAAGCTAGCCCATATCAAACCCCAGGGTGGAGGCAGGGTAGAGAAGAGTTTCCAGCTCAGCTATGTCCCGGCACCTAATCCTTGAAAAGTCTGGGACCACACACTGACCATGCCTATATTAGTGGAGACACCAAGTATTACATGGCAATCATCACAGACCAAGAGCCACCCCATCCCAAGAATTTCACTGCAGCCATTTAACTTCTCCTGGTTTTAACATTTTGGAGAGGAAAAGAGGGGAGGACACCCTTAATTTGTTTTTTTTGTTTTTTTACTTCTCCCAAGATTTTAGGCTGAGTTTTTATTTTTTGACCAAAATTAGATTCCTGTTGCTATCTTCAATGTGTCAGGAACTGAAGAACAAGCTTGAAAATTTTTTCTTCCCCCATCCTTATGTATTGACATAGGAAAAGTATCATGAAGTCACCCCAAAAATTTACCAAAAAAAAAAAAAAAAAGCTGATTTGGTTTTTAAACCCAGAATGGTGTTTAAGAATTCAGAAGGCTGGTTTTGGCATTGGCTTAATTGTAATACTGTAACATCGCTGCAGGCAATTTTCTTTGATTTAATTAGATGAACCGTGGTATTTTTTTTCTTTTTGCAAAAAGGCTTTATTATGTAGAAATGAAATATGTATAAATTTAATTTTTAATCTTGTCACTACAGTGTGGGAAGGAGCAAGCTGATTCTTTTAATTTACCCTCTTTGTCTAAGAAAAAAAAATTAAATTAATCTTATCACAAGTGTTTATGAGTAATTGATTTGATTTTTGTACCCTGGTCTGAAGTGATAGAGTTAAGACTGCCTTGATTCATCTTTAGCATAAGACTAGATGTCACAGAGAGCCATTTCCATGTTCCCTTCTCAGAAGATGGCCAGATGACCATAGCATTTAAGCCACACTTGGGTGAGGTGATAGAATACCCTAACTCTTCTTCAGGAAATAGGCTCTGTAACAGAGGAGAACAAGCATTGGGTGTCAAATCCTTGTTGGAACACTGGAAACACACTTTTCCTGGCTTGGCAAGTGGATTGAACTCTAAATCTCACTTGCATATTTCTAATCCTGCAGCCTTTCCTGGCTGATGTGCACAGCTGAGTCAGGCATCAAATAAGGTTCGGCTTCATTTCCTGAACACTGAAGGGCACATAAAAGTCCCCCAAGGCGTGTTTGTAAGTTGCAGGAACTTGAATTCCAGCCCCAATGATTCAATTCAGTAGGTCTGGAGTGGGGTGTTAGGGACGCCTTTCCCCAGCCCAGGTGTGTCTCCTATACCTTTTTCTCCAAGTGTAACCAGCAGGTATCACCGTCAGGTTTTCAATGGACCATTCTACTGCTCCTTCCCATCTCTTGCCTTTCTTTCTCAGTTCTTCCATTTACTCTGTTTTGCTGGGAATATTATCATTATATATGTGTATATGTGCAAGTATATATAATAATATAATATAATATAATATAATATAATATAATATAATATAATATAATATAATATAATATAATATAATATAATATATAATATATTACACTAATATATAATATTGCAATTATATCATTTTCCCTTTATAGATAATGCAGAACATATAGAGTATAAAAGAGAAAAAATAATTTAAGTGACATTTTTGTATGCATTTCAAGTTTTTGTCTGATAAAATAAGTTTTAAACTTTTTAAAAGTTTTTTTCTTTAAATGAGAAAGAAAAAAATATTCTACTTAAGCCAGAATTTCTCAACCTTGGCACTACGGATATTTTGGGCTGCATAATTCTTTGTGAATTATGAGAGACTGACATGTGCATTGTAGGATGTTTAATAGCATCCCTGGCTTCAACCCACTAGATGTCCAGTATCAACCCTCCATCCCATTGTGACGACCAAAATGTCTCTAAACATTGTCAAATCCCCCATGGGGCAAAATCATCCCTGGTTCAGAACCACTGTTAGGTCAAGTCCCAGAATGCCTCCAGGCCCTCCAGAGTCCAGCAGTGCCTGGAGCTTGATTGCCAGCCAGCGGCCCTACACCTTACCACCTACTGTCTCCAAAGAATGGATCTGGAAACTGGGACTCACAAGACCGAGTCTCTCAAACAAGCAAAAGTGCTACTTAGTGGAAAAGATGGACGTTGGGGGCAGGCCTACTTCAAAAAGTAGTCACTTTCATCCTATATGATGTCATGTATGTGGTTTTTTTTGTAAGTTCACAGCTCTTATTATATACTTATTGTTTATGTATGAGTGATATACTTCAATAAATGGGAAAAAAAGTAGTCTCTTTCCCTAGCAATAAGCACCTTTTAAGGGGGGTGGAGAAGTGGAGGGGCTAACAGATGTTGTTTGGGTGCACCAGATCCGTGAAAGCCAAACCAAGAAGCCATAAACTTCATTTGGCCAAAGGGGAAAACTGGGATAATCCTGAGCAAGACGTCAGGGATGTGTTTCAGAGAATGAAGCTGAGAGCAGAAGGTAGGACAGCACAGAGGTGCTGGGAACTTTGCTAAGTCATTTCGGTCACTCAACAACTGCTGGTTTCTTTTGGTAAAAAGTAGAGGTCTCTCGTGACTCCGGGGAGGGAGGAGCAGATCCTCCGCCCCAGCAGGCAGTTTACCAGGAGCTGTGTTAGAACGAAGGCACAGCTTGCACAAAACCTCCCAGATGTTCTGAGTGCACAGGTCTGGAAGAAGCTCTGAGAGCGGTCGCTGAGAGCTCAGCGCTGCGGCACATGGGAGAGGCAGGCTCGGCCTGTTTTCACGGCAGCCTCGGCTAATCCCAGGCCAAAGGAGCGGGCTGGGGCAGAGCTCTCCGTGAACTGGGCAGCCAGGACTAAAAGGACCTCCGGAGCAAGATCTCTGCAGCAAAGTCTGCAGTGGGAGCCTACACTGTTGCCAAGGCCACAGAGCCGACTGGGGCCAGGGTACTGCTGCCTGCACAGCCTTCGTAGCCAGGCACATTTTGGAAAACCATCCCTCTCACCACTGAGCTTGGAGCTTCTGTATGCTGATTAGCAAAGGCCAAAGTGCAAATGTGGCTGATAATATTTGAAACACTCGTTGTTACTGGACGTTAGAGTAAAGTGAGCTTGCACACAAATGCATCTCACTGTTCTAATGGAGGTGATTTCTGTAAATTGCTGACAACATACTAGAGGGGGTAAAGAGCACTTGGTCATGCCTGTCTGCAGAAACAGGGGGCATTTGCAACCCCTTTACGTATGAAACAAAGGAAGCCCAGCGATATCAAGCATCAGGTCCAGGGACAAGACTCAAGAAGAGGCTGGATGTACAACAGATCCCAAGCCACTGGGCTGCCTGGGCCCCATCACTCCTCTCATTTCCAACTATCTGGGATTTCCCTTTGAGCTGCGGTGATGCCTGAAAAGCTCACAGCATATAAAGAACTGCAGATATGCTCTCTCTCCTGCCCTCCTGTCACCCACATACAAAGGTTCTTCACCTCCTCTAAAGGCCCCTACCCACAGGCATCCACAGTTAATCATTACACTCATAAGCTTTTCCCACATGTAACACTTATCTTTTGAAGATATGGTTGGGTGGCCATACACACGATATTTCCCACTCAGTGTGTATTTCAGTTCCCAGTCTCTGGAAAAATGTTATTACGGGATTTTGACGTATTTGGTTAAATATTTGGGCTATTAAGATGCATCATGTTTCTCTGACAGTGTGATGGGTTGTAGGAGCTGAATGGGCATATTTAGCCAAATTGAAAACATGCGTTATTTACTTAATTGCTCAGAAGGTGGGTTGTCACGTAGTATAAACAGAAGTTGAATGACACAGGGGTGAAAAACTCCTAATGGTTTTGATGAAGCCGCACACTCATTCTGCTTCTTTCCTTTTTCATCTGGGTGTCTGGAAGAATCAAACTTCAGTTCTGATTTTTTAAGAACTTTCTCCATTTGTAATTAAACTGTTGCTTGGCTTTGACTTCAGAGTTCCAATTCCAAGCAAAAGCATCCGTATGTGACATGTTTTACGGGTATACGTGGGGTTTGCAGTTAACCGTGTCCATTTATAGAAATCTAAGAATCTCCCCTTATCCTGAAACTCAAGAAACCAAGTCAAAGGGAATAATGAGAGGGCCTTTATGGTCTGTGGTTCTTTTTCCTGCTGTCTGAGACACTGAAGAGAGACCAAGAGTGATTCGTTTCCGTTTGCCACCGGGGCTGTTGCCACTCAGCCAGAAAGGAGGGGAAGGAAGAGAAAAGCCTCCCCCAGGCCCAAGGCTTCCCCATATTCACAGGAGATGGGAGGGTCTGGTGGCAGCAAAGACCAAGAGGGGCGGCCATGGAGCTTGGGGGAGGGGTTTGGCCTCTGTCTGCTGATGACTTGAGTGTCCTTTTCAAGTTACCTCACCTGCCTCTGCCTCAATTTCCCCAATTCACAAAATGGCCTTGGACTGGCCGACCAGCCCCATCTCTGGCAAGGCCTGTCCAGCACGTGCCTGTGGGCTCCTGGGTGTGACCCCAGCTCTTTCTCTTAAGAGCCTTTGGTAGATTGTGTAACATTGAACCCAGTTTTCCGCATCTGTAAAATGAAAGTTAGAATTCTTACTTCATTGGGTTGGTATAAGAATTAAAATTTGTTTAAGCCCAGACTTTAACCCCGAGGCGAGGCCATGCTCCTCTGTGTAGAGTCCAGGAAGCCTCCTGGAAGGTTGCTCTGCAATGCAAATGAGTCTTAATTGAATTAGTGTAAATTGCCAGCACCCCCATGCTTCTATGACCCAAAGCCCTCTGGTGGTGCACCACTGTTCCGAAGGCAGTCCACAAATTTTAGGGTGCCTAAGAATCACAGGAGCTTGAGGAATGCAATTCCCTGTGCCCTCACACAGGGGTTGGCTTGGAAGGCCAGGGATCTGTTTGCTAAGGGGACTCTTTTAGGTGTAAATGTCTGTGCACCATCTTCATGACATATTCTTCTGGAATAAAATGTCCAGACATCTTGCAAGGTATTCAAAGCCACCTGTGCTCTGGTCTCCTGTTAGCCTTCATCTTCACTCCTTCTGACAATACACATGTCCGCTCTTCCTGATCTACCCCTTCATCATTTAAAAACCTTCTTGCATGCAATTTCATCCTGGAAGGTTCTATACTTTAAAGTCACTCCTCTATTCAGGTTTCCACTCACCACTGACATTGTTTTTTCTGTTGTGATGTGTAATCCAAAACATAGTAATCACCTGTTGGAATAGAAGACTTTTTGTTTTTGTTTTAATCAGCCTGGCTTCAGCACTCTTTAGATTAAAATGAAACAGTCCTAGTCACACTATACTCTAGAGACTTTACGGATGAAAGCAGTTTTGTAGAGCTGATATGGGAACCTAGATTTCACTTATAACATGGTCTCAATGGGGACAAAGACAAAATGCATTCCAATTTCCAACTCATTACACCAGGTAAGTCAGAGGCATGCCTCCCCACCTTCCTCTGACCCCAGTAACAAGCACCCCAATGCCCTCTCCTCAAGCTACCACATCACCGGGGGACAGAGTACTGGTTCACTGGTCCCCACAGCATCCAGGGAAGAGGGAGCAAGAAGGTACCACGAGAAGATTAGCTGTTCCTGGTCCACTTGGCTTCTCTATCCTGAGTTGGACACTTTCTACTAAAAACTCCCCCAGTTCTCTAAATGGTGAGTAAAAAGCAGAAGTTGCTCAGTGAAGAGTAGGGAATGCGTGGGGAAGGCCGTTTGAGCATCTGCTGTGTGTGAGTGGCCTGGCTGGGAGTTTTACATATAGCATCATAATTCAGCCTCATAGCAACCTAGAAGGCAGACATTCTCACCCCGTTTCATAAGAAAGGAAACGGAGACTCCTTGAGTGGAGGAACCTGCTCCAACACCACACAGCTCTATGTGGGCTTAGGCTTTGAAATCATGCCCTCCTCACCCTAGAATCTATACTTACTACTCTAAGTAGATGCTCAAGATTTAGTTGAGTAAATAATTGTAGTTTCCTACAATGGAATAATCGACTGCCTTTAATAATAAGTCATAGAAATTATTTTCTAACAGAATAGTATCTGTGTATTTTGCTTTCATCTTTGGACATGGAATAATGTTTTTGACTGATTGCAAAAACGCATGTAAGATATATGATACAATATAAGATGCATGTGTTTGCTTAAAAGTATGTAAATCAAAGCTGAATGATGGCTGTATTTTGGTAGTATGATAATGGAGGGTTTTCACCTTCATCTTCTGGCTGGAATTTCATATCATTATACAGTGAACTTGCATTACCTTGTGAAAATGTAATTTTCCCTTGTGGAAAAAACAATGGCATCAACTACAACAAGAAAAGCAATAGAGTAATTCTCTTGGTTCAAAATTAATTCGCCAACATCATACCACCCTCTCATCCCCATCACTAGCCCCTTCACCTGCATCACCCCCACCATCACCATCATCACCACCATCATCATCACCACCACCATTGCCGCCACCACCACCATCACCCCCACCACCATCACCACCATCACCACCATCACCACCACCCCCACCATCACCACCATCACCACCACCATCACCCCCATCACCCCCACCACCATCACCACCATCACCCCCACCACCATCACCACCATCACCGCCATCACCCACACCACCATCAACACCATCACCACCATCACCACTATCACCATCACCACCATCACCACCCCATCACCACCATCACCATTACCACCATCACCATCATCACCACCATCATCATCACCACCATCACCACCCCATCACCACCATCACCACCATCACCACTATCACCATCACCACCATCACCACCCCATCACCACCATCACCACCACCCCCACCATCACCATTACCACCATCACCACCATCACCCCCACCACTACTATCACGACCGCCACCACCATAACCATCGCCACCACCATCACCACCACCCCCACCATCACCACCATCAATGCAGCACTGCTATCATCTCACTGCTGAACAGAAACCATGATGGTGCTACATCAAGGGAGGTGGATAAAATACAGTTCCTTCCCATCAGGGGTTCTGATGAGATTGTGGAGAAAGCTGACTTTGCATTAAAAGACAACCCATTTCAGTCTGCTGTCCCCAAGGACGAGGATGGTTCTTGGCATTAGTAGATGCTCAGTAAATGTTCGATGAAGGAAAGAATGAGGAAAACAGCACGTGTCCACCATAAGTGCTGCTGAATTTCAGAGTATGACTTCAGAACCACCGGCTGTGTGGATAGATGGAGTTAATTTGTAATGATGTGGAGATGCCATTTCCTTTTCATTAAAGGCTGCATCTGGTGCTTTGTAGCCTGTATGAAACTGATTTGTCATGCAATGGTCTTAGAAGGGCCTCTGGACCCCGGTGCCATGAAACAAGTTCTGCCTCCCACATGTCCATTTGCTATCTTGAGAGGCAACTAAAGCTAGATGGGCCCTCAGAATGAATGTGCTCCAAACTCCTCACTTTATATCTAGGGAAGCCAAAGCTGAGAAAGTAGATGTGATTTATTCTAAGCCACACAGCATCATTCTTCCTGCTGCAGCAAACTGTCTTCCTGTCCTTCTGTTTTTCTCTAACACTTAATGGGGAGCAAAAGGGTCAGCATTCCCACAGGGAAGGGAAGACAAAAACCAAGAATCATCTAGTTCCATGGGAGGCAGTTACACACAGGGTCTCATGTCCTTACAGAAGCCCAGAGAGGTGGACATTCTTTTCTCTATTCCACAAATGAAGAAAGTGAGACACGAATCAGCAAAGTGCTCAATTAAGGCCATGCAGCTGAGGAGTGAAACTCAGTTTGCTTTGGCTCCCGCATCCATTTTATTTCCACTTCACTG
Organism: Tolypeutes matacus; assembly: GCA_026826555.1. Lineage (NCBI taxonomy): Eukaryota > Metazoa > Chordata > Mammalia > Cingulata > Chlamyphoridae > Tolypeutes > Tolypeutes matacus. Next base: position 4,471,250 of record JAKSZT010054523.1, on the reverse strand, counting down.
CCTTTAATAGTCACTGGGTTATCTTTCTAATGACAGCGATGTGATTGATGGTGCTATTCAAGCATCCCAACAGTTCCCATTGGCTAGAGAGAGAGAACCCAAGCTCTTTAAGATGGCATTCAAGGGGAGTGCCTCAGTGGCACGAGGTCCCAGTTACAATCCCCTTAACTTATTAAAGAAAAAAAAAAAAGATGGCATTCAAGACCCTTGCCGGTTGGTCTCTAGCCAGTATCACCCAGCTCTCTTCTTCCTACCCCAGCTAGAAACTCCATCGGCGTGCTGGTCTTCAAGCCCTCCTCGCAGATACCCTGGGCTTGCTCCATTGCTGCTTCTTCCCTCTTCTACCCAGCAGCAGCCCTCCATCTTTCTGGTCCCACTTTAAGTGTTTTCTTCTCTTCACGATCGAATCTGAAAGTGGACCTCTGCCACTGGCCCCCTCCCTTCCCCAGGAAGCTAATAATGAATCATTCTTAATAATAATACCATTAGCTAACTAATTATATACATTAATATAAATAACTCCAAATTCTACATTTAGAACAGGTGGTTTGTACCTATAATGCTAGACTTGTCCCTCTGAACCTCGACTCCTGTTCTCTGTGCCTGCTGTCTCCACAGGACTCTGATCCTGGAAGTGTCTATTCGACTTCCAGAGCCCTGCGCCCATGACTTGCTTGGCACACAGTCTTTGTTCACTAAATGTTTGCTTAACTTCATCTTTCCAGCTTTTTTTGTTTACTGTTGTAAAACACAAACTTGCATTCGCATCTGGAGACGATTTACACTTTACAAAACTGCTTTCCCTAGAGACTTTATTGAATAGGTCAGGCAAACGTATTCATTCCTCTCTGCAGATGGAGAGAGGAGAGAAGAGAGCTTGTGTTATTCAAGACCACGAAAGAGGGAATGCTGCACACCTCAATTCAGATTTCTTAGGTCAGTTGCAGCTCACTTTCCAGAAGAGTTAAACTTCTGTAAGTAGTGCCCTTCTCTTTTTTTTTTTTTTTTGAGAAATGACAAATTATATTCACCATTGCCTTAAAGTGGTTTTCAATTCTGATTACTTAATTTGCCCAGCATTTTCTTTAAATGGTTTTCCTCAGCTAGCTGTAGATATTTGTGGTTGACTTTTGGACATTATAACACTTTAGTACAAAGGAAGCTACAGAAAGCAACAATGAAAACATTTACAAAGTATGTTTGTAATCAAATATATCCCTCAGTAATTTAATTTGGAGGAAGCAGAGAGCGTGCATTACAGAGGGCTCGTTAATAATTCATCAGTCCTGTGATGGGAAAGCGGGAAGGAAGATTTAGAATCACACTGCAGTCATTGGCCCTGCTCAGAGCCCACTCTGTCCACCAAGGATCTGAGATATTCAGGTAGCAAGAGACCTCTGAGAGCTTCTACGTCAGTGTTTTTTTTTTTTTTTTTGGACAGTGGTCCTAAGAGGCTCAGGTTCCCAGGTGTCTACCTTAGGGATGAAGATGGGATAAGATGGAGCCAGGGGAGATCTAGTGAGCCCTACCCATAAATCATCAGTTATGGGGGATGAGCCTGGAAGCAGTGGGTCTTTGGGGCTGCCCTCTAGCTGGTGTTCCCTACTCAAGACCTTTGCCATGAATTCTGCTGAGCTTCTGGGGGACAACTGACAAGCCCAGAGGAAATGGAAATAAGCAAAGCAATGCCAGGACCGCTCCATTCTGCCCATGCTACAACAGACCAGTGCCTTCTTCCTGGACACACACAGTTCACATTCATTCTTTACAGTAGAGACTAGCGATGGCCCTGTCGATTGCATCCATTCTAAGAGGGAGAAGAAGGCACAGAAGCGCTGGGGCTTGATCAAATGTTGGCTCATGCCTGGGATGGAGAACAGTTGACAACTCCATGGTCCTGGCTGCAAGCTGCTCACCGCCACCCAAGCAAAGAGAAGAGGTGAGCATTTTCTCACAGTTGCGCATTTTCCAAATTCTATTCGTGATCTTAAAAAAAAAAGAATAATGAAGCCTGGGCAAACTTTTTGGAAGTTAGTCATTTAAGGAATTATAGTGCATTTAGGGGAAAAAATGACAAAGGATGAGAACATGTAGTTCATAGAAAAGGAAATACAAATGACTTTTAAGCATAAGAAAATATGTACCCTTCACTCTTATTAAGAGACATGCAAACATAAGACTATTATGAAACATTACTTTTCATCTATCCAACTGGAAAAGATCAAACAGTCCAATAAAACACTGTGTGGGGCAGGGTGTGAGGACTATGTGCGGTGACTTGGTGCCATAAGGGCTGGACCTCTTTGCAGCCCTGGTGGAGGGATATTCAAAAGTCGCTTGCAAAAGTAAAAATTTGCATATATATTGATCCAGTGATTCTGTTGTGATCTCAAGGTATTTGCTGCAACATTTTCTGTAAAATCCAAAGACAGCAATATTCATTAATAGAAAATTGTTTATACAAATATTTTTACATCTGGACAATGGAATAGTAGACAGCCCTTTAAAGAATGACGCAGATATGCACACACTCCCATACTCATCACATGACAATAAGGAAGGTTCTACCTATTAATAAGTGCAAATGGTTCAGAGATGTATGCATCCCCATTGTGTAAAAATACTGCCCACCCCATGTCTCTGTGTCTCTGTCTCTCTCATACACACACACTCACACATACATGCACACATCTACACACACATATAAACTCATATGTGCCTCAATTCCATATATCTGCAAAGAACTGGAAAACTCAAGAATAATGAAGTATCAATGAGAGACATGCATACAACTTTTCTATATTTTATATTGTATGCAATTGCCTATTGAAAAGTTAATATTTAAAAAAATATGGGAACCTAAATTAAAATCCCAGATGAAAAGACACCTTAAAATATTGTGGCAGCACCTGGCAGTTGTCTGTGCAAAAAACATCCCCCCTGCACCCCTGATTCTTTGCTGACAATACCCTTTTTTTTTTTCAAACCTCCCCCATGTGCTTCATCCAAGGCAGGCTCCAGTTCCACTCTGGGGTCCTTGGGAGAAGTTGGCCTCTGCAGTCCCATCCCATTGACTTTGTCTTCTTTGATACCTACAGCTATGGGGGCAATCTTGGAATCCTGAGGACAACTGACCCAAGAGAACATGCTGAGTATGGCAGAGGGCAGAGCTATTACTGAACCACAGACCCACCAGCCCAGGGGCCAACCTGTCCTTAAACTTCCTGTTAGGGTAGTTCACACATGCCCTCATTGTCTGAGCCATTTTGAGTTGGCTTTTTCCATTAGCTGCCATGAGAAGGCAGCTTCCTAACTTATACAGCACTCAGCCAACCTAATTATTATAGCCCCATCCGGAATTTGGATCCCTGGCTCAGCATTTCTGACAGGTGACCTTGACCCTCTATGCTTAAATATACACACTGCCAGAGAGCTCACTGCCTTCGGAGGCACTTGGATAGCTCTTAAAACGCCAGTCTGTTGGGAGTGCTCATCCTTCCCACAGCTGACAGCATACTCCCTGATTCTTAGCAGGAGTCCCAGGTAGCCATACCTCACCTGTCTATCCATGTTCTCTCCACTCTCTCATCTACCCAATGGACCATGCAAAAAATAGCAAAGGCTCTAAAATGACTAAAATTGGGAGAAACAAAACACAGGGTCCCTATTATAGGGAACTGTTTGAAAGTAGTTCATATGACTAATTGTTAATGTTTTCTATTCAAGTTGATCTTGGCTCTTTCTTTACATTTTTCTTTACAAGCCCTGAGTTTGGATCCTGTCTGCATTTCAAACACTCTCCTCCTCTATGCTTCCTATGTGAAGCCCAGTATTCAGAACTAATTACAAAATGCCCAGTCTGTTCTGACTGAAACAGACCATAGTAAGGCTGTCACCTCCCTTTTCAGAGCTGCTACCACTCTTAATTCAGCCCCAAAGCACGAAGCACTGTGAGTGGTATTTTTACCATGTGGATGAAGTTTGAGAATGAGCTAAGATCCCAAATCATTTTCCCAACTCCCCTATCTAAATCCATTTACCAACTTATCTCAGTACAGTTGGGCCCTAGGAACCAAGAGTGGAATCTTACTTTACTTTGATTTGCTTTCAACTTCTTCAATTTTAACCATTTCCACCCATATTCCTTGGCTCTTCCAGTCCCATTTCCACCTCAGCCCCTCACCACCCCTTTTCCACTTGAAAAGCAAGAGTTTGCTTGCTGAGCCTTGGCTGTGATTTTTTTAAAACTCTGTCACCAATGCTTCCATCAGGGCATCAGGGTTCATCCGTCAATAAGATGCTGATTGGTTGAAAATGGCTTCCAGTAACTCAGCCTTTGTTTTGTAAAAACATTATTGCAACATTGTATAACACTTTAGCAATGTTTCAAATTTAGGCTGGCTGGTGATTTAGCAGACTAGGGGCTAGCATATGGAGTTTGCTTAGCTTAAGAGCTGAGGTTTCTTGCTGGCACTGCCGAGCAATCAGGATTCGCAACCGGGGGCCATCTCAGGATCTAAGCAGGCAAGGCCACCAGGTGTGGTTATCTCCCTCGGACCAGGAGCCAAAAGCTTGTGGGAGGATGGGAGAAATAAATTTCAGGTATCCTAAGGCAGGTAGTCTCTGACTAGCTTGGTATATACCTATATATCACTCATCCATTCAAACTTGACTTAACATCTACAATGTGCATGGGACAGAGATGTTTAGGATCCAGAAGACATAGGCCCTGCTTTCAAAGAATGGAGAGGGCCTGCATCTGCAGGCAGGATCATCC
>JAKSZT010054523.1:4309468-4466073 GCA_026826555.1 Tolypeutes matacus | reverse complement strand
AATGTTTGTATGTATTGTGAGAATTTTGATTTTTACCCATAATAATATAAAAAAAAGGTGATAGACAAAAAATAATAATAATAATAATAATAATCAATATATTACAAATAGGTTCCTTGTAGGTTATTTTTCTTTCATTATATTTATATTTTAAATTGATATTGATTACTTATGTGATGTAAACTTTATAATCTGACCTTTGCTGTTACTTAATATTTTTCTAGAAAGTTATTTTTGTAATAAAATGAGGGAAATATCAAAAAAAAAAAAAAAACAAAAAACAACAACAACAAAGAATGCAGTTTAATCAGGACAACAGGGAAAGTAATAAAAATGATAGATCAGCCTGATAAATGTAAGGCATGGATGTTTGGGGCAGCACCTGAGAATGATAGAGTGAGGTGTTAGTTAAGTTTAGGATTTTCTCCTAAGTATATTTGCCTAACTATTCACTAAATATGTATTAAGGATCATAGTAAGTAGAAGAGCAGAGCAGAGGGAAACAGAGGGAAGTGCATGCATAACACAGTAGGGGTGGTGGCCTGGGGGTGGCAAGTGGAGGTCTTTAATTCCAGCTTGGCTGCAAGCTAGTTGTGCCACCAGGGACCATCAGTTCACCTGAGGCACTACACTCTTTCAGTCTTCTGGAGGCACCTTCACTTGCTCTGGTCTGAGACCCCCAAAAACTGGACTTATAGAAAAAAAAAAAAATCATCCCATCACTATCCACTCTCTTCTTGAGCTCCAAGGCAGGGGTGCCAGCCCAGCTGTGAGCTTTGCATGTTGTGAGTCCTGAGAGCTTATGCAATTTGCTGAACTCTGTGCAGCCTCAGTTTCCCTGTTTGTGAATGGTGGGTGAAAGCTAATACCAGCCTCAGGAGCAAATTAGATATTGCATGGAGAAGGGTGTGGTGGTCTAAAGGGCTTCCCAACCGGTAGTTGTCCTATAATCGCCTTGTTATCACAACAATCATTATTTTATGTTTACCCTGAGGCAACTGGCTTCTATTTGGGCAGCTCTAAGGGTCAGGCCATAATTCTTCATATTAAGTCCCAATTTCTCACCCCAGGGTTTCCTATCTGTTACAAGGGCTTCCCCCCAGGGCCACAGAAGATAAAGGTAACAGTCCTTCCCCAAGACAGCCTTTCACAGATCTGAGGGCAGCTCTCCTGCCCCCTCGTTTTCTGTTCTTTCTGCCCAGCCTGTCCCCAGGGCCTCTGAGAGCAGAAGTCCATGCCTTGAAAGTGATGGGATTGTGTCCAAGGAGGCGTCCCCCAGGTCACCCACCCCAGGTCACCCGCTGCACCCGGCACTCCTCTTCTCTTCTGTAAATAGGGGGGCTGGAAAGCAAAGCAAGGTGCTCTCCCCAGGCCCAGGACCTCCACGCTTGCCAGCCTCTGCGTTCTGGACTGCTTGTCTTCTGAAGTCCTCCATGGCTGGAGCGCAGACCCTCAGAAGGGAATGGGGGCCCCCACGGATGGAGAGTGAGGAAGAGTCATCGTAGGGGTTGCATGAAGGCAGGCATGGTCCTGAGCCTTTGTAACCCTCTGACACAAACCACCAAGTCTCCTCTCGTGGCTAAAGATCCTGTGAGGCTGAGCATGGCATTGGGAAAAGAGTTGAACTGCAGCCCCGGAAATGTCCAGAACAAGGATACCATGGCATATGATGTGAGTGTTAGCCCAGGATCATAGGAGACCCCCTTCTTCCCCAGCAGGCAGTGGAGGTGACCAAATGTTACTTAGCTTTTGTCTGGATTCTCACACTCTGATACCCAAATGGAATGAAAAGGATCGAGACATAAGGAGAAGGTAAGAGAAGTGTGTGACTTTCTACCGCATCTTGCTTTTGTAACAACTATGATAAGAAAGCCACGGGCAGTGCAGGAGGTGTGCGCCCTGGCAGGGCAGGGGGGTGTGTGGCTGAGCCCGGGGACCTTCCAATTTCTCCATTATAGATGACAACTGGAGTTTTCCCAAAGGAAAAAAGATAATCCAGGTAAGGGCATGTTTCACTGGGACCCTGTATGGAAAGTTCTGGTGCTCAGAGCTAGGGCCGGAGGTACTATCCAAGGGGTCCTGTTAGGTGGGGAAAAGGAATAGATATAAACTGGAATTTTATTTGCTTCCCATGTACAAGGGCCCGGGTTCAATCCCCAATACTTCCTAAAAACAAAACAAAAACAAAACTGAAATTCTGAGAAAATGCCAGGGCTGGATCCTAGGGAGTCCCTTTCTAAGCTCTCTGAACTCGCTATGCCTCTGCTGTGCCACACTCCCGCCTCCCAGTTTCCACAAGAGTATAAGCTTCTTGAGCAAAAGGAACCGTGCTCACCTCCTGCCGTTACCTCACAGCATCTAAGAATTCAGTAACGTCTGCTGAATACACGAATGAACGGATAAAGTGTCAAGTCTGGAGCAAGCCTGAAACAGAGTTGTTGGAAACAGACTCGACATGGGGCGAGGAAAAGGAGCACAGGAGAGACTGGCCATGGCTGTGCTTGGAGCAGCCGGGAGCAGACAGTCCACAGAAGCTCCTGGAAGGCCAGGCTGGCTGCGTGAGCTGCTGCTGGGTGGGAGAATACGGTCTGCAGGTTCCGCTCTCCTTAGATGCTTAGATGTGAGCCGACAGTCTGGAGGGAAGTGGAGGAAGCAACGCTGCTGGGCCCATTTGCTTACCGAGAGTCGAGCAAAGTGACACGGTTAGAACAGAGTGGAAGTAACAGAGGAGACGAGGGCTGGTTCGGGAGTTGGAGGGGAGAACAGCCCCACGCAGTCCAAGCCAATAACGCCTCTATTCGGATGCCATTAGTGGGTCTGGCAGAGGGGCTCACCATCGACTTCAGAGGACCATGGTGCAGATTAAGAGAGGCTGGATGCTAATTTGCACATATGGAAATGCTTTTTCTTGCCGTCGATGGCTCTGTTGTGGACACATGGAATTAGCGAGAACTTCGAAACCGTGAAGGCAAACACATTTTTTAAAAAAAAATCAAGGCTCTCTCTTTTCTTCCCCGCTCTTTTTCTCTGTCTGCCTCTCTCCATCTTTCCACCATTCCCTTGTCCTTCTCTCTTTATCTTTCCCTTTCCCTTCAGACTGAACAAGAGTAAATAAATATTACTCCAGGACGGCTCCTGGCATTAATAATGCATTTATCACATTTCAATTGCAAATCTTTCTTTAAAAGCCATATATGCTCACCGCCCACCACCACGTGCATCAGCTGAAAGTGGGATTCCAGGTTCCAGGAAGTGCTGGTGAATTAAGGGCAGTCTTCCTTGAGAGGCGGACTCCCTTGCAGTTTGACCTGGGGAAGTTGAGACTGTGGATTCCAGCATCTCTCTTCCTGGCAACCCTCAGTTGCTCACATCCCGGGCTGATTTTCTGTCAGCTCCGATGGGTTACCTTCCCAAACAGTCTCACCGTTCCGCTGAGAAAGTGCTCTTCAGATGTAGTCGGCTTGCTTCAGGGCTGAAAAGATAAATCCGATGGGATTGCCTTTTATTCTTTCTTTCTTTCTTTCTTGTGCTCTGTGCCTTTGACTGGGAAGGTCTGTAATATTTTATTTATTTGGCAGACTAACCATGCTTAGTGACCCTTCAGAAGTTGACACATAAAGGTATCTAGCTAGCTGAGACACCTGCCTGGGTAATTGTCCCTCTTCAAGGGTTGGCAAACTTTTTCTGTAAAGGAGCAGATAGTAAATATTTTCACCTTTCCAGGATAGTTGTCTTGCTTGCACTTAAGCAGTCACAGGAAATGTGTGAACAAATGGGCACAGCTGTATTCCAGTAAAGCCTGATTTACCCAGGTGGGAGGGGGTGGAGTTGACCTCAGCGCCTTGGTTGATGGACCTTGGTCTAGGAAGACTTGGAATGTAGGAGCCTCACAGTTCTGTCCAACACAAGCTGTGGGTGAATGTCTCACACAGGAGAAGGCCTGCTTTGCTTCAGCTAACCTCAGTGAGGCCTGAACCTCACCCCAAATTCTCAGTCTTGACATCTCAAATTCTTCACCCCAAGTTCTTCAGACTGATATATTCCTGCTATAAGGACAAGTAAATTAAAGTCTCAGGAATGGTGGTGAGTGGCTTAAAGGATAGACGGGATCTGGAGAGGGTTTTGATAACACTAATCAGAGACCTGGTCTCCTTGAGATTTCTAAGTACCTTTCTGTCCAGCTGGACCCTCAGCCTTGGTCTGTGGGCCACTAGGGGACCTGAATGCAAAGGAAATTACTCCACCAGCCACCTGGTTGCTAACTCCTGGATAATTCAAGACCCCCAGATGTTTGGCATTTGGGGGGAGGGGGGGATGCAGAAGGAGATGCATTGTGAAGCCTAGATGATTGGGTTTTTTCACTTTCCAACCAGATGTTTTGAAACTGACCCCACTCAACCTTTTACCAGCTCTTCCTGGTGCCGACCACTGTTTCCCTAGATTCGCTGAATGTCTTGTGTGTCGCCTTGTCTTAAGATGGCTTTGCTTCCTTTTCCATGATTTCATGTTCTGTTTATTCAGCTGGATTATAAATTCCCTGAAGCTAAGAGCTTCCATTTTTATTGAAATTACTGTATGTGATTTGGGTGTAACCATGTGCATACCACTGTGCAAATCTAGAGTATTCCATCATTTTCCAAGCACCAGGCTGGAGGACAGAGAGACCTAGAAAAAAATCTAAACTCTACCCCTTTCCAGCTGTGTGTCTTTTGGCCAAGTAGGTCAACTCTGAGCCTCAGTTTCCTTGTATCTTAAAAAGAGTTGACATCTTGTGTGAGTGTTTCCATGATTTATTATAACCGCCTTGCAGAGTTTGGGCAAGCTCAGGTAGTCTATTGACCACAGTGTATTGGTGCAATTTAAATAGCCTCATGGAGTGAACCAAGCAGAATGCTTGCCCAGGAAGGTTAGAAGCAGAGTAGACAGACAGACTCTGTGGGAGAGGGAAGATGTGTGGAGATTCTCGTATTTGAGGAAAAAGTCAAAGTCATTGGCAGGAAAATTTAGGAGGTCACCGCTGGGAGGAGAAGAAGAATCTGTGGAGAATGGATCAGCTCAGGGGAGGGACCGTGCTGATGATCACTCAGGTAATATGAGCTACTCTTCAGTGAGGATCTGGTATACACTGGGCATTAAGCTCAATGTTATGCTGCATTTTTTCAAAACCTTACAATATCCACAACAGTTAAATGTTTTTCCCTCTTTCGTAGACGAGACTCAGAGAAGTTAAGGACACGGTGTTAAGGACCCACATCAGGTAAATGTGAGAAGACAGGATTTGAATTTAGCTCTGCCTGGTCCCAAACCCAGAGTTCAAACTATTTCCATTAGAGGATATACAAAGATATTAGAGGTTCCTCATCTGGGAAATCTTGAAGCCAAGCGTTGTCTGTGTCCATGTCACCTTACCCAACCTCTGCTCTCTCGAACCCACTCAGTAAATCAGTTCAGCTCCCCTGGAACCTGCCCAGCCATCCCAGGGGAGCTGCAGGGAAGGTGGTCCCTTTCTCTGAGCCTCCTCTTGCTCAGCCATGATCTCTGGTGCCTAAAGGCAGTTAAAACAAATAGCCACTCAGATGCCCTGAGCCATCCTATGGCAAACATTCCCGTATCAATACCCCTTCTTGTCACAAACGTGTCTGTCTCCTTTGAACTTTGAGTTTTGTAAGGCCAGGGACAAGGCATACCCCCAGCCATTCATATAGTGCATTCATTCAACGAATCCTGACCCAGTGACTCATTGATTGAATGAATGATGGCTGGAAAACTGCATTAAACACTGTATAGTGTGGGAAAAATCAAGGGACTGTTATACTTTTTATATAAATTTTATCTGCATGTGTGCTTTATCCTCTAGAATAAAACCCTGGTCTAGTCTCTTCCTTACCTAGTCATCCGCATTGGCCTGACCTTGTTCTCTGCTTGTGGTTGCCCTTGGGACCTTCCCAGGAGGATAGCAGTCAGGAGACTCAGGAGCCCTGGGGAAGAGCACATCTATAGTCACATTCAAGTTCAACTAGCATTATCCCAGCCATCAGATCCTTAGACAATGCCCCATGAGGACAGGGCCATGTTGTTTATAACACACTGCTATTTATATATATATATACATGTTCAAAACTATATATGTGTGTGTGTACGTAGAGATGTAAGCACATGTGCACAAACACAGTTAATTTTGTATGAAGAGAGAAAAAAATGCAGATATCTAGACCAAGCAATGAAAGAATGGATGAATGGATCACTGGCTACCTGGATGGATGTATGAACTATGAAAAGTCAAGCCTTTTCATAGAATATTTTATTTTTTACTAATTTTCCTACTTTTATAACCCATGTTCTCTTTGGTTAAACAAAATTTAGTAAGAATTTCATGCCCTCTTATGTTTCAATTTGAGGATAAATTTAATCTACAATTTCTGAAAATGCTTCCAAAATTGTAATGTACAGCATAGGCATAGGAGAGTGTTATCACCCTGACTACCATTTGAAAATCCTCAGGAAATTACATATTGTCACCAAAAACAAGTTGCTAATATTGGTAGTTAATGTTATGATTAATAAATAAATGGAAAGGTTCTTACAGAAATAAAAGGAGATAGAATATTGAATGTTCTTGTTTATTTTTCATATATTCTGACAGAAATTCAGATTGGTGGCAGGTTTTCACCACCTGGGTAAGATTTAACTTTTATAATAGCATTGCTTCAAAAACTCTACATTTGTAAAACAAAAAAGGTCCCCTAGTAATTTTTTAAATAAGAAGCTGAATTTTACATTACCAAAGTTTCTGTCTTAATACCAAATTCAATTCCATTTGGTAATTTCAGGTATTGGATACACCTTGTAGTCTTCCCAAACTGGGCAAGAACTGGTTTTAGATCAATTGTTATTGTTTTCCTGGCCTAATTTCAATTCAATTGGAAAAATAGATTCAAGAAAGATTTTTGCTTTCGTTACTGAGAAATGCCTGTGTGCGTGGGTAAAAGTTCCATGAAGTCTGAAAAGTGGTTCGGAAACTGAGCTCAGAATCTGCCACCTGCACTTGAGAATATGCAGAATTTAAAAACAAGAATGAAAAGAAATGTTACGAAGGGAAGGGGAAACTTGCCAGATTTCAGTAACGGGTGGAGAAACATAGTCCTGGCTACGTGATGCTGGCTTTATGATTATTTGGGGGTAAATCTCTAGCCATAAGAAAATCATCTGAGAGAGAGAGAGAGAGAGAGAGAGAGAGAGAGAACCTAGGTGTGGGGGAGGGGGAGAGGCCTAGGAGAGGGAGAGAGTTAAAGCACTCCATCTGGCTCAAAGTAGTGACCAGGACTTTAAAAGTCACTTCTTCAGAGTGCACGTGACATTGTGAACCTCCGTAAACATATCCTAATATCCTAACAGCCATGGAAGCCTGTGGAATTTTCCCATTATTCCCACATCTCTCCATAGGTTAGTTTTATATACGTATCCTTAAAATCACAGCTATATTCAACATCCTGGTCCTGCTACTTCTATCTACTAAGCTACCACAGGCAGAAGACAACTTAATATACATTTTAACAGTCAATTGAGGGATAAGGGAAGCACATTTTATAAGTTAGGCTGGTCTTTTCTGCCTCAACTTATGCCTTAGGTATATGATTTATGTTTTTATGAATGAAGTAAAGTTATTGCACCTCAGAGCCAGGGGAATGATGACAAAATATGCAAGGTTCTTAATCTTTTGCTAATTTCATATTTTTGTGAAATTTTCAGATTGTTAAAGAAATACCTGATTGTTTTGAAAAATACTTGGAATACATAATAATAAAGAAATGAAAATATAAACCACCCGTAATCTCAAAATAAAAAACACTTTTCTTTGGTGTCTTTTTGAATTTTTTATTTGTGCTACATTTACCTACATTATGGTGATTATATTCAATATTAAGCTTTATATTGTGATGTTTTTTCACTCAACTTTATATTTTTGCAAGTATTCAAATTATTCTAAAACCTATTTTTATGACTCATATTGCATTGTATGATATATAAGAATTTATTTAACTTTACCTAACATTGCGATTTTAGATCCTTATTTTGTTGTTGGTCATCTTTTTTTTTTTTTTTTTTTTTTAAAGATTTTATTTATTTATCCATTTATCCCCCCCTTGCTGCTTGTGCTCGCTGGGTCAGCTAACCACGCCGTGCGGGCAGGCTTGCCTTCACCAGGAGGCCCCGGGAACCGAACCCGGGGCCTCCCATATGGTAAACGGGAGCCCTACTGATTGAGCCACAGCCGCTTCCCATGTTGGTCATCTTTTTAAAATAAAAATCACTGAAATGAATATCTTCGTACATCCTCTATGTTTCATTCCTTCTTTCTGAAATATTTTTCTCTGTTTTGCTTTATTCTTTACACTGTATACTTGGGTATTTCCTCTTCAGAGGAGCCTTTTTTCAACCCTCCAAAGTATAATCAGTGACTTTTCACATTATAACTTTGGTACCCAAATCGCTGTCTATTATTTTATGTTTATTATATGTGCTTTACCTTCGTACCCAGATAAACCAGTTACTATTTAGGGAACCATGCCTAATTTACTTCCTCTCTCTCTTCTCAGAGTCTCTAACTCTCAAGTGAAGATAATAGCAGTTCCTGCCTCTTAGGGTTGATGTGAGGATTAAATGAATACAAGATATAAAGTGCTTAGAACAGAACCTGGTAGAAAGCTATCCATCATTCTTCGTTTTATTTTTGTATTAATCTAGCTGCAAAGTAGTCTCCGTGATAATATGAACTCTTAAAGAGGGCTGTGTGCCTGTGTGTGTCTGTGTGTGTCCGAGCACAATGCCTGGTCCACAAAGAGTGCTCAGGAATTATTAGTCAAATGGAATGGTTGGAATTTAATTTTGTTGACATTAGTATCCTATCTGTCAAAAGTCACCAGGCTTTTTGCTCAATGGATATGCTAAAAAAACACGGTTATTTATATTGAGATTTTGCATCTAATATAGAGTAGTGCATACTCACATATTTTAGAATTTTATAAATCAAACCTTATTTTATCTACAGAACTCTCATATCACTATAAAAAGACTTTTAGAGGTATTCTAATAATTGTCATATGTTCAGTGAGAGAAGCTCTTTTTTCATCATACAAAAATGAAGTTGATTAATTGAATGGTTATGATAGTTCCAGACAGGGTTTATAAAAGTCAAAAGTAAGAGGAACCCTCTGTAAGAAAAGGTGAACTACACTTTCTTTAGATGCCCATTAGCTGCATTTTCAATGCACAGATTTAAGAAAATTTCCTTTCCAAATCCTCTTTGTCCCACATGAAAGGGATGAAGACTTTTACGTTGCAGATTTAGGCTTTAAAATAAGATAAAATAAAAGGAATGTTTACTATAAGTAGAACACCATGGGCTTCGTCACAGCAGTTTCATGACATTCTCCCTCCAGCTGTTTTGATTTATCCCGTAACTTCCAATAAAACTTATGTTTTATTTCAAGGGACAATCCATAATTAACTTTTCAACTGGTGGCAGTGGTTTTTCTTGGTGCCACCAACAGTGTGGACTCAGCCTTAAAAAAAAAAAAAAAAGACATGACTGGGAGTATTTTCATCGGTTCCAGTGAGGCTCGCCTCCCTCTGCCGCTCCATGCCGCCTCCCCATCCCGTAAGTTTCTCTGTGTTGGAGACTTTATGGGATTTGACTTGATTGTTCTCGGAAAAGTAGCAAGATAATAAGGCAAAGGCAGAAGCTTAATTTTTCCCTCCTCCTTCAAAGATAGGTATCGGGAGACTCTCTGATTCCACAATACATACGTATTCATAAATAGATGTAGGTATACGTACCTAACTTTATCTGTGTATCCATGTGCTTTTATCTAAGTAGCTATGCATCTATCCATTTACCTAGGTATCTATCTATCTATCTGTATGTCTGTCTATCTATCTATCTATCTGTCTATCTATCTACCTACCTACCTACCTACCTACCTGGCAGGTTAGCATGAAGCTAGCCAAAAGTGTTTTTCTTCCCTAATTCCTCACCATGTTTTATAAACATATTTTATAGAGAGGAATTAGAGAAGAGAAATAAAATATTTTATGGAGAATCTACTTGGTTCAGAGTAAAGAGAAAGAGAGGTTGAGAAAGGAATAGGGAAAAAATCAAACCAGAGAGGAAGAGAAGAGAGGATTTAAATACAGCTGTCTTGGGAAGCGGCTGTGGCTCAATCAGTAGGGCTCCCGTTTACCATATGGGAGGCCCCGGGTTCGGTTCCCGGGGCCTCCTGGTGAAGGCAAGCCCGCCTGCACGGCGTGGTTGGCTGACCCAGCGAGCACAAGCAGCAAGGGGGGGATAAATGAATAAATAAATAAAATCTTTAAATACAGCTGTCTGCCCCCTCCATGGATGCAGAGAGGGTAATTCACAGGTGCCCTACACCACCTTATCATCCTTAACTTTCATCTCCGGCTGCATTTGCCTCGACCCTCCCCAGCGCCCCAACCCCTGGGAACCCTGGGCTTTCTACCTGGTAAAACGGGGCTGCCAGCTAATCCAGAGGGGCTTGAGCTTTGACATAGAAAGCACCCATCAGTGTCTGGCACACAGTGGGCATTTTAAAACCATCTTCTGCTCCCACTTATATCCAGCGGGTATGTGCAACGCAAGGGTCTCCAGGCATTCCAGCCTTTAATGTTCTCCTACTCTTTAATTTATGAATACAATGAGTCCCCATCTCCCTAGGGTCCAGAAATCCCACGCTCAATGAATACTGACACTCCCACTGATCTGTGTAGCTGTTATGGGTTAAGTTGTGTCCAAAAAGGATATGTTGAATCTTTAACCCCAGTACTTGAGACTATGACCTTATTTGAAAATAGGGTCATGCAAATGGAATTAGTCAAGTTAAAATAAGGTCATATTGGAGTAAGGTAGGTCATAATCCAATATGACTAGTTACCTTATAAAAGGAGGACATTTGGATACAGAGGGACAGGCACAGGAAGACAGCCATGTGACAGAGGCAGAGGAAGGCCAAGGAATGGCACCAGAAGCCAGGAGAGGGGCATCGAACAGATTCTTTGCTGCAGATTTCAAAGGAAGCATGGCGCTGCCAACGCCTTAATTTGGGCTTCTAGCCTTCAGAACTGTGAGACAATTCACATCCATTCTGTTAAACCACCCAAGGAAATGAAGACAGTAGCCCAGGTAAAATTGGTCATGATAAAGAGGCCACATGTTGGAGTTATTCCTGCATCAGGGTGGGTGAAGCAGGGGTGGATGGGTGTGTCTGAATTGGGCATGGAAGATGACAGCCATGGTGTGAGCCGGGCAGGGCTATCGACCTGCTCAATGGTGGGACCTATTCCTCTACAGTTCCAACAGGAAAGGTTTCTTCCTTCCAAGAGACTTAGACTGCCCTTCCAGTTCCTCAGACACCTCAAGATGCTGTCCCCAAGCTGAGAGAACCGAGGAGACAGGTGGGCACCAAGTTTGGAGAGACAGGTCAGTGACTTGCCAGCTCTCTTGTCGTCAATAAGTCGAGCAGGCAGCCAACAGTTTGCAGAGGACATGGGAGAAGACCAAAGCTGCCTGAAGAAATATACTTTATCAAAGACTGCATCTTAAATAAGTGTTAAGCAGAGAATATGGCTTAATAGATGGAGGCACTGAAGCCAAAGTGGGTACGGAAGATGGTGCAGCTCAGAGGTACGGGAAGAGGACTGACTAGAAAGGCGATAAGGAAGCTGGAGTGGCCCAGCAGACACAAATCCCAGGCAACGTGTGCTGTTAGGAGAGAATGGAGAGTGGCACGGAACTCACTGCGTATCAGCATGTTAAATAATCACATGAAGTCCTCACAGAGAATGAGAGGACAGTAGTTCTTAAAACTTCCTTCTGTTGTGTCTGCAGATTATCAGGGCAAAACCTGGGTCAGACAGCTTCAGTCCGACGCTATTAGTAAAAATGCTTTCCCCAGTAAACACCAGAAACTGCAAACCAAATGGAAGGAACACTATTTCACACCACACCACAAGAAGCCCTGTGGTTGGGAAGCTCCACGTAAATTTACACTATCACGGCTCGGTCCTGTCACCAGGGGCCCAGGTTCTCTCCATGCTTTTCACTCCACCTTCCTTAGCATGGAGACGTGGTCCCCAGGCTCTCTTCCCTTGAAGTCCAAGACAGCTGCCTCATTTCTGGTGTCCCATGTAGACACAGCAAAGAGGCCCGTCTCCAACTTGTATCTCTTTCAATAGCAGAGAAATAAGTTCCGAAATACCAAAAGGATTTCCTTTCACAGCTCATTGTTCAATACTGGCCACACGCCCTTCCCCTGCCACCTCCTCACCAATCACCAGAAACGAGATACAGTGTAATCTCGACTGCCTCCTCCCCCACCCCTCCTTTTTTTTTTTTTTTTTTGTTCTATTTCAATCAGAAAATAAAGTTAGTTAAATATTGAGATAAGGTTTAAGTCATGGTTTAAATGGTGAACAGTCAGTATATTAGATTCATTCTTCTCTCTCTCCACAAAATTAATTTAGAGTTCAGGAGCCCCTTGCTAAGAGGGCAGGAAGCCTGGACAACTGCACCAATGAGGAAGAAGAGTTCGTGGCCTGATGGGGAAACCCCACAGTAGCCGTTCAGCAAGCCATTAGGGCGCATTCCCAAGTGTTACTGCTGATACAAGAGGGAACAGTGCAGCATTCACTTAAAAAGCCTTACAGTGACCTGGCCTGGAAGAAATATATTTGTCTTCCCCTTCCTGGAAAAAAAAAAGCAACGTACATGCAATTGGCATGACTAATTAGAATTTACTCCTGGTTATCATCGGGGAGAACCGTTGACCTGAACAAATTGGGACTGGACAACAAAGAAGAAGGGGCCTGGCTCTGTGTGGGCTGCCACAGTTTCTGCTCCACTAATTCTGGTGGGCAGAGCAAGAACAAGTAGATTGCAGATCTAAATGCTTGAAGGTCATCTATTACTGGATATGCCATCTGCTCAAGTGAGCTCTCTCACCTGGACTCCCTGACTCTCATAACTCAAAACTCCATACTTCTTCTGTGGGGAGCCTGCGTTATCTACCTAAATCACGGGGTTCTTTTCCTAGGGCTTCTGTAACAGTATACTACAAACTGGGTGGCTTGAAAAAATAGAAATTTATTCTCTCACAGTTCTGGAGACTGGAAGTCCAACCCTGAGGTGCTGGCAGGGCTGTGCTCCCTCTAAAGGGTTTAGGGGAGAATGCTTCCTTGCTCCCTAGCTGCTGGTGGCTCATGGCACCCTTGGAGCTCCATGGCTTACACCTGCATCACTCCAGCATGGCCTCTGCTGGCTCAGCACCTTCTGGATCTCCTGTGTGTCTCTGTCTCCAAACCTTCCTCTCTTTTCTTAGGTAAAGACAACAGTTATTGGATTAGTCTCCACCCTAATCCAGGACGACCTCATTTTAACTTAACTAATTACGTCTAACAAGACCCTATTTCCAAATGAGGTCACAGTTTGAGATGCTGGGTGGACATGAATTTTTTTGGGGGGTGGGCTATCTTCATTCCACTATGGCTCCCCTTGCACAAAAACAGATTCTCTTTAGAAAGGAGCTTAAGTTTCAGAGCATGCCCTTCAACCATCCATGATCTAGATGCCTCAATCATCCTCCCACCCAATTATGGCCATTGATTTTTCACTCTTCAGTTAGAAACGTGTTGCTCTGTACTCCAACAGAAACTTATTCATCATTCAAGACTTTACTCAAATGTCACCTCCTTGTGACGAATTTGAGGTAGGCATTCTTCTCTCTATGCTTCATCTTTCTATCTTTGACTCTGATGGAGCCCATTCATTCATTTCTCAGCCTCATGTACTCTATCTGCCCCTCAGAGCTGAGCTTTTGTATCATTTCCTTTAAGTTCAGGGCAACTCCTCTGACTTTATCAGGCTAGGAAATTAGCCCTTATTGTTGGCTTTTACTGGTCTCTGATTCTTCACCTATTACAGCTCTCAGCCCCTTGCAATGAAAGTATCTGCACTCCATCCATTTCCCACGTTAGACTGGGAGCCTTTCAAGGGAACCCACACCTATTAATCTCTGCAATTGCCCAAGGTCACAGAGCTAGGAAATGGTAGAGCTGAGCATCAACCCTGGGTCCCTCGGCTCTTATTCCATTGCTCAAAGAGACACACTGAAGAAATGGCAGAGCCAGATGTTCTTCTCTCACCTGCATTATTGGAATTTTGCTCAATTTTTGCAGGCCTGCAGAAGACAGCTGGGAACAAGGCTAGGTATTAAATAGCAGACATGCAGCAAAACTTGGATTTCTAAGCTGCCAACTTGGACTGGTTAAAAATCCAAATGAGTGTGGAAATTAGATACACACAGAAGGTTCCTGCAGTGTGTCCACTTAGTTAATCCAAGCAGCTGTTTCCTGGAATCAACCCAGGGCTGCATTTTAGCTGTTGTGGTGGGTAAGATTTTTGTCCCTATAATTCTTATTTCATCATTATCAGAGGGTCACAGAGGTGAGTGTTATGTAGGACACCTCCATTTCAGTGTTTGCTCACTTCTATTCTGTATGACATTTTTGCCTTCTTCCTACCTCTCTCTTCTCAGTAAATGTGGCTGTAGCCCAATTCTCCTCGTCTTCTCCTAGGGTGGTTTTTTCCTTATTTGGGAAACACAGCTAGTTAACCAGCTGAGGATGCAGGCTGGCCTGGTCCCTATTGCCCAGCTACAGACAGGAAGTGTCCTAGAGAAGGCAAAAGTGCATAGAGTTACAAAGAGTGGGCATGGCTTTGAGCAAAGGTTACTCTACATCTCATCTATATGAGGTTGGACAATTTAGTTAGCTGCTTTGAACGTCACTTTTCTCATCTAAGAGAGTGAATTCATGTCCCGAGGTTTTAGAAGAACTAAATGAGGAAGTGTCACTGCAAGGCAGGCCTGTTTGTCAATGCATGTTCAGAGCCTGGACAAATGATTAGTGAACAATGTTTCTGAATAAATACATATAAAATGTTTAGCAAAATTTCTAACATACATTAATGCTTGATAATTTAAAAATGCTATTATAATTTGTATAACAAGTCTGATAAAAAAAACTTGATTGATATGAGAGAGGGTTGAATAGAGAAAAAAGTGATCTTTCAAGTTATGGGAGAATAGGAATGTTAAATGTGACTGCATTGCAACAGGATCCTAGAGAATCAAACCAGTGATTCATAGAAATCTGAACCGCTGACCAATAACTCATTCATATTGAGTGCAAGCTGCCTAGGCCATTGCAACAGATGGCAACCCTAACCTTTTAAACTTAAGCATCAAGACAGACCCGCAGTGTGTGCAATTCTTCTTAGAGAAAGTCATACTATTGAGTGTAACCCTTAAACATTTAGTCTGACTGCACAGGGATTTTCTGGATAGTGAAATAATCTGGTTAATTCAGTTCTTATGTAGACTAATCACAAAATATGAATGTGTGTGAACAATTGATACATTTCCTTAATATATCTATAGCCAAGACATACCTTCTCTTACATGATTCTATCCATGATACTAAGGCAGGGGAGGAATTATCCCTCTGTATTCATGTAACAAGCTACTAAGAGAAAAATTGTGAGAAAATGGCAGAGTAGAAAGCACCAGAAAACATCAAGGAAGATCAGACTGTGGACATACCAGACAAAGTCTTTGAAAAAAATGTTCCTCAGTACATTCAGGGAGATAAAGGAAAATATAGAGAAAGATCAAAGGATATCAGGAAAACAATGAAAAAACAATATGAGCATTTCAATAAATAGAAAGAAATTTTACAAAGGAACCAAACAGAAATACTGGCATTGAAGACCACAATAACTGAAACGAAAAAATTCCCAGGATGGTTTCAAAAACATATTGGAACTGGCAAAAGAAAGAATCAGTGAACTTGAAGACAGCACAATTGAAATGAAACAAGCTGAAATGCAGAAATAAAAAATAATTTTAAAAGTGAAAATAGCATAAGAGACTCTGGGACACCATCAAGTGTACCAATATAAGCATTATGGGGGTCCCAGAAGGAAAAGAAAGAGCGAAAGGGGCAGACAGAATATCCAAAGAAATATCAGAAAGCTCCCAAACTTAGCAAAAGATATGAATATCCACATGCAAGTCCAGAGAATACCAAACAGGAGAAACATGAAGAAAAATATGTCCACCACGTACTTATAAAACTGTCTAATGCAAAGGACGAAGAGTTCTAAAGCTGCAAGAGAAAAGCAACATGTTGTGTACAAGGGAGTCCCAATTAGATGAAGTGCCTTTTTCTCATTAGAAACCATGGAGGCAAGAGGGCAACAGGTTGAAAGTCCAAAAAGAAAGTAATTGCCGACCAAGACTTTAATTTCTGGTTTGACTTTCTTTCAAAAATGAGGGAGACCTTGTCATCAACCATAGACCACAGTTCACATCATAGACCACGGGTTCCGTATATTATTTGGGTAATCTAAGCACATCTTAAAAAAAATATATATATATATATATATATATATATATATATACACACATATATATATATATACATATATATATATATATAACATTTTTGTAAGCAAATGCACATATATGCATATATATTTAGATATCATTTTACAAATATTGGTATGTATTGTGAAAAATTAGATTTTTACCCACAATTAAAAAAAAAATGAGGGAGAGATAAAGACATTCCTATTTAAACAAAAGCTGAGGGAGGTCATCACTGCTAGACCTGCCCTACAAGCAATGCTAAAGGGAGTTCTTCAGGCTGAAAAAAAAGGTCAATAGATAGTGGATCAAAGTGCCATTAAAAAATAAAGACCACCATTAAAAGTGACCATTTGAGTAATTATAAATGCCAGTACTATTGTATTGTACTTTTTGGTATATAACTCTACTTCTTACTTCCTGCAGATGCTAAAAGTCAAATTCATGCAAAGAAATGATGTATTGATGGTATTGGACATATAATGTACAAATATATAATTTGTAACAAGTACAAAAATGTTGGGGGGTGGAGGGTATGACTGTTTGAAACCTTTGTGGACCCCCGAATATCATGTACTTAGGGTAAATCCATTCCTTTGAATGTAACTCTATTGTATGTGGGACCTGTTGATTAAATTACTTTACTAAAGGATGTTTGATAAGATTGCATGACCCAGGGTGGGTCTTAGTCCTCTTACTAGAGTTATTTGTAAATGGAGGAATAAAAAGTCACAGACACAGAATAAAGCTTCCCATCAATTGTGGAAACTAAGGTCTGACCCTACTTGGGGGAAACAGTACCTTCTTTTCTTTTCCTTGATCCCCATCCAGCCATGAATACTAGAAAGCACTGTTCCCTGCATGTTCTGTGATTCAGAAAGCAGATTATTGCACTTAGCCATGAATGCTGTATTAGACAGCCAAAGGGGTGCTGATGCAAAATACCAGAAATCTGTTGGCTTTTATAAAAGGTATTTATTTGGGGTAGAATCTTAGAGTTACCTGGCCCTAAGGAGTCCAACTCAAGGTACCATCAGAGGTACTTTCTTACCCAAAGTCTGTTGCCTTGTGTTGACACAAGATGGCAGACAATGTCTGTGAGGGTTCAGTCTTCCTCATACTCTTAATGCTCTGTGGTCCCAGCTTCTTCTGATCTCAGCTGTAGGCTGGTATAAGGCTCATCTCTCTTCCCAGGGCTCATTTCTTTCCAGGCTCAGCTGATCTGCTTTCTCTACAAGGCCAGCTGTGAACTATCAGGTGAATGGCTTGGTTCTCTCCCTGGGCTCAAGTGTCAAAAACTCAACTCTCTGTATTCTCCTTCTCCATGTGTTTACTTCCTTCTATTTGATTGAGCATCCATTTATATATTCCACAGCTGCAGACTAGCTGTAGGTGGGGACTCAAACCAAGTTGCCCTAAGACATTGTCAAATAAAAGGCCTAATTAAAAAAAAATTTTTTTAATTTTTTGGTGTGGTACATTCATTGCAATTGATGAACACATTTTGGAGCATTGCCACTAAGCATGGATTATAGTTTATATTATAGTTTACACTCTTTCCCACACAATTCTGTAGGTTATGGCAAGATATATAATGGCCTGTATCTGTCAATGTAATGTCATTCAGGGCGATACCCAAGTCCCGAAAATGCCCCCGTATTATACCTGTTTTTCCCTCTCCCTGCTCTCAGAACCTCCAGAGGCCACAGCCTCCACATCAAAGATATAATTTCTTCCATTGGTAGAATCACAATACGTCTATAGTAGAATACCAGTAAATCTACTTTAGCCCATAGTTCATTCCCCAATCCTGAGAATTCTTGGATGGTGATGCCTACTCCATCTCTAATTGAGAGGGAACTTCAATCCCATATGGCTGATGGATGGGACTCTTTTGCTTGAAGTTGTAGACTCATACTCAGTTCCTTGGTATGGTGGTTGTTCATCATCTCCTCCTTGTTAGTTGTCCTTTGTGATTCCAATGAACTGGAGAGTAGGTGTTGCAACTCAGTTGAGAGTCAGGGCCCAGCTGGCAGATGGGCAGCCCAAAGATTTAAGTTTCTTGGACGTACACTTACCAACTCTAGTACTGATTATAGCTTCAAATAGAAGGGACAGTAGAGCCATGTGTAGGGAAATCACAACTGAGTCCAGCTCTGCCACACTGGGGAGCATAAATTCCAAAGTAGAGCCCACTGGCAAGGCACCAAACTCCTGAGCTACCTGCCCTGATTACAGTGTCTGGATGTATCCAGAGTTCTCAGGAGCGCTGCTATTTGGGATAGTATCTCCTTTGGCTATCAATGAGATCCTGCTGAGATGTGCATAGGCGTAGCCTCTGGAATGACCTCCTGACTCACTTTGAAGTCTCTTAGCCATATAAACTCATTTGTCATTACCTTTTCCCCCTTTTGGTCAAGGTCTTTTTCCAGTTGCATTGCTAGTTGGTGCTTGGTAGTAATCCCTTGGTGCCATGGAGGCTCATGCCTGAGAGTCATGTTCCATGCTGAGGGGAAGTTATTGCATTTATATGCTGAGTTTGGCTTAGAGAGAGGTCACATTTGAGCAACAAGGACACTTTCAGGAGGTAACTCTTAGGCACCTTATAATACTAGGCTAAGTTTCAATTTCAAGAGTAAAGGTTCATAATCATAGTCATCAATATCAAGGGCCTGTCAATCGTCCATCCTATTGCCTCTGTACTTGGGGGATTCTTGCTCTTCCATTAGAGAATGTGGTAGAGTTCCCCAGGATGGGAATTCAATATTATTTCAGTTATTGTGTCAAGCTCCACCCACTGTGACAATGCCCCATGAACACTTAAACTCTTTCATATGCCTTATTGGTATGCTCCAGGTGAACCTCCTCCCATGTATTCCCCATCACTGACACCCCACACCAATGATCCAACCCTGTCCCAGCTATAATCCAAAGCTTCTGTGACCCAAAGCTTCTTCAAAAATGAAGCCAATAAAATAGCCAAATACACTTAATAGGAAAATGAAATAATAATGATAGGTTTAAATATAATAAATAAAATATATTAAAAAGTTTTAAAAACTAAAAATTAAATAAAATTTAAAACTTGGGATATTAAAAAATAATGAAAATTATTTAAAAGTTTTTGACATTTTGCCTTTCATCACTGCAAGATCTGTTATCCTGTATGTACAGTGACTTTTTCTTCCATTTATTCCCCCAGTGTCTTACTTTTTTTATTTTGTCTTCAAAGAAGTTTTAGGTTACAGAAAAGTCATGTACAGAATACAGGGGACTCCCATATACCCAACATCCTACCCATTTTTCTCCTTCCCCTATTAATAACATTTTATATGTGGGTGGTACATTTGTTACAACTGATGTACAAATATTGAAACGTAGCTACTAACCATGGTCAATGGTTTACATTATGGTTTACACTTTAGACCATACACTTTTATAAATTTTGATAAAATTTAACCTGGCCTGTATCCATCATTGCAAGATCATGTAGAACACTTCCATTGCCCCCAAAATGCCCCCTGTTCCATGTATTTTATTCCTCCTTTCCCCTTCCCTCGGGACCCATGGCAACCTCCAGGTAAAGGGCCTAATCTTGATTTAATAAAGTAAAAGTAAAACCTCTGAGTCTAATATAATCTAATATGCCCAGAGGAACAGACTAGTTTACAAAAACAATCCAATATCTATTTTTAAAATTCATAAACAATAACAAACTCCCATACCCCACCCTCTGAATTCCAAAAAGACATTACAATATTCAAAAGAAAAAACACCTTAAATCAGTACAATGCTAAGTACAAAATCATATCATAATCAATTTAAAGAAATACAGTTTGTCTTGGGGCAAAATCCCCATCTGACTGTAGACCTCTGAAACTTACAAAACAGTTTATCTGCTTCCAATATACAGAGACAGACAAAGGATAAATATTTGCATTATCATAAGGAAAAAATGGGAGGGAACCCTGAGTCACAGATCTGGAACAGTTCTGAAAACCTGTAGGGCATGCTTCATTTGATTTTAAAGTCTGAGAGTCATTCTCAAGATGATGGTTTCTTATCCCTGGGGCCTAATGGGGGCCCACCCTTTCCACAGGCTTGCCCAACAGCCATTTTCTTGGTTCCACCCTCATCAAGCATCTGGGTGGTGCCCGAGCTCCAGACTTCACCTTCCAAGAGTGTTAGGATAATGGTCA
Organism: Tolypeutes matacus; assembly: GCA_026826555.1. Lineage (NCBI taxonomy): Eukaryota > Metazoa > Chordata > Mammalia > Cingulata > Chlamyphoridae > Tolypeutes > Tolypeutes matacus. Next base: position 4,445,375 of record JAKSZT010054523.1, on the reverse strand, counting down.
CACTCTATCCAATCTTTGGGGTAGAATCCTAACCCCCTTAGTATAGGGAGTGGGAGGCAACATTCTCCCTAATATCTGGCCTACAGGCTCAACCCTCTCAGAGCAGTGAGTCAGTGACCTGGACTTCCCTAATCTATGAGGGACAGGCCTAACCCTCTCAGACCTATGTAGTGTTGATTTTACTCTCCCCAACCTTTGGGGAATGAACTCCACCTTCTCTGTACCCTGGGGCAGCAAAACTCTCCCTGAACATTGGGTTGGAACATCCACCTTCTTCAACTGCGGGGGCAAACACACCTTCTCTTTACACATAGGCGGAGCTCCTCTCTTCGTCCAAGAAAATGTCTTAATTGCAGATCTCAGCTTCCATGGTTTTCTTCTTAAAGACATTTTCCCTTCCATCTCTCCCTTCAATGTTCCTTTTAGTCCAGGATTACAGTGGTTTTGTTCATACAGCTCTCTCAAAAAGCTTGTTGATTTAGCGTGAAAGAAGCAGGGGTCCAAGCCATGAGACAGTAAGACCTTCCACAAGTCTTTCCTAGATAACTGCATTTTCAATCCTGGTTTATAAGTTCCAAGTTTAATTAAGTCTTCAAATAGGGCACTATCATCAGGGGGCTTGATTTCCAGAGGCTTGGAATTTCTGGAGTCAGTTTCTGGTTTCTTTGTGCCCAACAGTTCAGTTCTTAACTTACCTCTCTCATCTAGCATTTTACTATAAAATAAGCCACATTCTCCAAGTTTACTTTTGAAAGTTCTTCAGCTAAATGTCCAGGCTTACCATTTTCAAATTCTGCCCTCCATATAACATCAGGAGTCAACCTTGCTAAGTTCTCTGCAACTATAAATATGGATCACCTTTCCTCCAGTTTCCAATAGTTTCATCATTTACTTCTAAGGCCTCATAAAAAGCCTCTTTAGCGTCCATATTCCTACCAGCAATGTCTTCAAAGCTCTTTAGGCCTTTTCTATCAAATGTCTCACAATTATTTCCTTCTAAGTCCTTATCAAAAACGTTAGGCTCCATATTACTCCCAACAGTCTCTTCAAAGCAATCTAGGCCTTTTCCATCAAGCATCTCACAATTCCTCCAAAAATACCCCTTACTCATTTATAAAATTGTTCTAGCATTTTGGTAATTGCAAAAGTATGACCCACTCTCCAGTACCAAATTCTGTATTAGTCAGCCAAAGGGGTGCTGATGCAAAATACCAGAAATCTGTTTTTTATAAAGGGTATTTATCTGAGGTAGAAGCTTACAGTTACCTGGCCCTAAAGAGTCCAACTCAAGGTACCATAAGAGGTACTTTCTCACCCAAAGTCTCTTGCCACCTTGACGCAAGATGGTGGATGATATCTGTGAGGGTTCAGCCTTCCTCCTTCCTCTTGAGGCTCCTGGGTCCCATCTTCTTCTGATCTCAGCTGTAAGCGGGCATAGGGCTCATCTCTTTCTGAGCTCAGCGGCTCTGCTCTCTCCACAAGTCCAGCTGTGAACGATCAGGCAAATGGCTTGATTCTCTCCCCGGGTCTCCAGTGTCAAAAACTCAGCTCTCTGTGTTCTCCTTCTCCATGTGTTTACTTCCCTCTCTTTGATTGAACATCGTTTATATATCCCACAGCTGTAGTCTAGCTGTAGGCGGGAAGCAAACCAAGTCGCCCTAATGAGGTGGTCAAATAAAAGGCCTACTCTTGATTTAATAAAGTAAAAGTGAAACCTCTGAGTCTAATACAATCTAATATGCCCAGAGGAACAGACCAGTTTACAAACGCATTCCAATATCTATTTTTGGAATTCATAAATAATACCAAACTGCCACAGACGCCCATGATGGTACAGCTGAAGAAGATATGAGTGAGCAGCAAGCTGGCACGGGTAGGTGGAAAAACGTCCATCACATGCTGAGGACACAGACCCTACACGCCTGGCTCTGCTCTGGAATGTCTTCTAGATCTTGGACACCTTTCTTAACTCAAAAGCATTTAACTAATAACATTTCAAACAGCTCGCCTGGTTTGGGCAGAACAAAAATACATTCATTTTACTATTTGTTTTTGAGGAATGTGTACCCTAGAAGAAAAGGAAAATAAGTGATTTTCTCTTTTTAAGTCCTATTTCTTCCCTTTGGTGGAGGCAGAGTCGCAGGTATTACTATTATTTTTGTGATGTTGCTTTTCGAGAGTGAGAGCACACATTGGAGTTGAAGGAAATTGAAATTCAGTGACTTGAATGGAACAAATGGGGAATGTCATCCATCATTCTGGAAAGGCCTACTGGTCAAACTGTCTGGGGATGGGCTTCTATTTTCTTCTCTCATGCCCACTATGGTTTACATTTTTGTGGCTTTCCTGTCTTCCACCACACCCACTGCTCTGACACAGTTGGGGCGTTTCTCGCGTACCCCTCTTCCCGTATCCTCGGCTCACACCACCCCAGTGCCTCCTCTCTCTACACTACAGCATCCCTCATCCTCAATCACAGCCGTGGCAAACCTTCCATGTGGGCAGAGGGAGAGTTCTGCCCTCACAGAGCAGTTGCTGTCCCATGCCCCCGCGGCATTCTGCCCTCATCACGATGGTGAAATCTAGAAAAACAGCCTGGCACTGTTCTTGCCCAGTAGACTGTGCACACACGACCTGTGGTCAGAAGCTCTGGGCACATGCTGGTGACATAGGAGCTCGGGGTGAGTGTTGAAGAAATGAGGGAGTGAATGAACAAAAGCCAGAAAGCTGTGTTTCCTGGAGCCCACCTCACATGCCTCTCCCAGCGCCTGGCACATGGTGGAGGGCTCAAGAACGTTTGTTCTGGATTGAAGAGGAATCTTTCACTAGCAAAGTGAACGACTCTTCAAAGCAGGGGAAGCTTTCCTCCCTCGCACGCCCCTTTCCTATCACCCAGCGGCACCTGTTCAAAGGAGAAACCTCCTGCCCCTGCCTCCGCTTCCCAAGCTTCACACACAAGGACAGTGGGAATTCTCATCTCCAGACTCCAACTGAACTCCAACTGAACGCTGGGTCCCAGAACCCGTGGCTTTTAGTGGATCTCCCCTTTGGGAAATCACAGTTCCCATGTGAAACATCTGTGGCAGAAGGGGTGTTTATGGGATGATAGGTTTATTTTAGGCACTGAGCCATGGATGCATGTCTCCCCACAAATGCCTGGGTTCAATGGGCCTCTGAGTGGAAGTGAGCTCCCCATTTTAACTCAGACTGCCATGGCCACCTGTGACTTCAGAGATGGGAGCAGGCAAGCCTAACCCTGCGCAGTGGTGCTTGCTTAAAGGGAGCACGGCACTGGAAGAGGAGAAAGGGAAAGCCTTCTAGCTGGAGGTCAAATGTGAGGTCAATACACAGAAAGCTGGCGGGACAGTGCTGGCTGTGCATAGCTGCACTCATCAGAGCCTTCGTCTTCATAAATTCTTTGTAGAAAGAGCATCCTGAAACTATTCACTTTGTCTGGCTCCTGGTAAAATGACAGCTCGCTCACTCCCAGAAAGGAAAGGGAAAGGAACATATTTTCTCATTTGGAATGGCGAGGCCTCTTCCTAGTCTTTTCATTCACCAGCTAGAGATTAGATCCCATACATCAAACTTAGAGCGTCTGCCTGCAGGTCACTCATGGCAGGCCTGGGCCGTGGAGCCAGGCAGCTCCACGACCGTTGTGGGCCTTGGCAGTTCTCATGTCCCACGCACTGTTAGAAGGATTCAGGAATCACTGTGATATATAGGAATGAGTTTCGTGAACTGGCACAGAGATGCACTTGTTGTTATACACGGCATTTTGTCAGACACCCATCACCAAGCATCGCAAAGAACTCTTGTCCTTTTGGGAACAATGTATGGACCCAGCACCCGTTGTTGCCAGGCCTGGCACACAGTAGGAGGTACACTTTCATTCTCCTGTGGATGTATGTATGTATGGATAGAAAGCTGTAGATGTAGATATAGATATATTTGCAGGACAGATATAGATATGGATAGATTAGATATATGTATAGATTATATATAGATTAGACTTAGACATAAATATAGAATAGATATGGATACAAATATAGAGAGCAGAGGTAGAGGAGAGAGAGATGTATGATGAATTTAATGGATTGAACTGGTGTGCCTGTCCCCTCTGCCTGCAATGACTGCCCTTTCCCATTCTCAGCCATCCTTTAAGGCAGAACAATGCCAATTCTGGCTTTTAGTACAGTGCTCTTATGTAAACTTTCACCAGTTTGTGAAGAGATGAGGACAGAAATTGAGAGCAAGTGTTTAGAAATTGTTACAGCAATTTGACCCTCCCAAGACATCCAGTGATGAAGGTACAGATCAGAACAAATGCTGTCCACAGGGCCCATGGGAGAAGGTGAGGGACATGCACGAAGTGAAAACTCAAAGCGTATTTAGCCTTTCAAAATGGTGACGGCAGAGCAGGAAACCATGCGTGGGCCCTTTTGAGTGACTGTGCAGCCTGCACGCCCGGGAAGCTGGCCTGGCCGTTGAGGCCTCGGGCTGCGGCGACATGGCCAAGCTGTGGGCCAGTGACCCAGCAGGGCCGTGGGCTGTCCCGCTAAGGACTGGGGAGAACTTGGGCTGGGCCTCAGAGGGTTTGCAGAGCTTCTCTTGGCTTGCGCTAAAGCCTCACCTTGCCCACTGAGGCTTCCCTGACGTTTTCCCTCACAGCAGAGGACCCAGTTCTTGGAATGGCCCCCACTTTCTGCCTTCCCTGTCTCAGTTACTCGCAAGCTTACTTTCGGGGTTCTTTCTGCCCATCTCCATCAGAGGCCGTGCCACGCTGGGCTGTACTTAGAAGTTTACGTGAGCCCCCCATCCCCCTTCCCCACATGGCCTTGAGCAACTCAAAGACAAGGGATTATGTCGCCTTCAACTTTATAACCCTTCCCTGGAGAAACATTTGATGCACACCTACTATGTTTGCCATGCTTTGCTAGGGAAAGATGAAGATGGGAAGTGCTGGTTGCAAGAAGTTGATGGCTTAGCAGGGGGAGGGTGAAAGGGTGAGGAGTGAGGACAAAAAGGAGATGGGCAGCTGGGGGCTCAGACCAAGCACTGGACAGGCTCAGCAGAGTGGGGACAGCTCTGCCTGTGTGGCCAGAGAAGGTTCCTCGGAGAAGTCCCTTAGTTTAGCATCCACTCAAGGGTCAGGAATGGCAGGAGTGAGGAAAAGAAGGGAGGGAATAATGAAAGAAGGAAAGGGCAGTTTAACTCACTGTAATATAAGCCCCCCTCCCCACAGTCCCTAGAACTGTGCTCATTCAGAACACACTTTCAACATGTGTCTCAGAAATGAACACTCCTGTCCTGTACTGCCCTGGACCATGTATACAGAAGGCCTTGAAAACATGGCTCCATTCCCCTCCTCCACCGACTATTGGAGCACATCCCAGGCAAGCTTTCAGCTTTCAAGCCCACCATTCCACCCAAATAGCTCTCCTCCAGGTTCCCGACAAACTCTGTTGTGAGGTTCAGTGGCCAATTTTTTGTCCAGATCCAATGTGACCTAACAGCAGGGTTTGACACCACTGATTCCCACTTCCTCGACACCCCCTTGGCCAGTCCCACCAGAGCTGCCCGTCCTGCTATATCGATTCCTTGGTATCTCTAGGCACTGGAGTACCCCGTAACTCAGTTTTCAGTCCATTCATATTTTATTTATGTTCTCATTTCCCCATGTGATTTCATCTAGACTCACATCTTTCAATATCAGTGCTCAAGCTGGCATCTCCAGCCTAAACATCTCCCCTGAACTCAACTCATAAATGTAACTGCCTTTTCAAAACCTCCATAAGGATGTGCTCAAGGAAGACCAATCTGAGCTCTGGTTTGCCTTCCCTCCCCAAACTGCCCTTCCCCTAGTGCTCCTCAGCTCAGGAAATCACCGTTCTATCCTTTCCATCCCTGGACCAGAAGGAATCCTTGTTTTCCCTTCTCCCCTATCTGTCAGATACTTCTACTGGCCATACTGTCAAAATGCATGGGAAATAGGGCTTCTTCTCACCACACCCATGGCATGGTCATCACTCACCGTTAATAGTGCCACAGTCCAGCTGGTCACCCTGTTTAGCTGTGTTCCTCCAGAGCTACACTGCCCAATATGTAGCCACTAGACACATGGAGCTATTTAAATTTAATTTAAGTGAAATAATATTAAACCTTCTGTTTCTCAGTTGTCTTAGACATATCTCAAAATACAGAACATTTCCATTATTGCAGAGAGTTCTATTGGATAACTGCGCTCGTCTTTTCTCATCACAGCAGCCTAAGTCAGCCCACTGGAACATATTCATATTATGCTAGTTCTCTGCTCAAACCCCTCCAATGGTTCCTATCTCACTCAAGGTAAAAGGCAGAGTCTATTTAGTGGAAAGTGACTGCACAACCTGCCGTTCTTGCCCCACTTGTTCTTGCCCCACCTGTCCAACCTCATCTCTCACCCTTGCACCACTTCCGCCCGGCTCAGTCTGTTGCATCAAACTGGCCTCCCTATTTTTACTTAAACATGCCAGGCATCTTCGTACCACAGGGCCTTTGCACCTGCTATTAATCCTGCTGAGAATACTCTTCCCTCGAAATCCACAGGACTCACTCCTCACTTCTTCTGGGACTCTGCTCCAGGTCATTTTATCTGAGAAGTTTTTGCCTCCTAAAGCTTTTTCCAGAGCACTTATCACCATTTGGCATCACACACATTCACTTGATTGTTGATTGCATGCAATGGAATATAAACCCTATTAAAGGGAAGACTTTTTGATTAACTGATCTATTTCCAGAGCTCAGAACCATGCTTAGCTCTGAGTAGGTGCTCAAAATATATTTATTGTATTAATGAAGAAATTAAAGGAAGAAAGTCAGATGGACCTGAAAATACATTTCATTTATCCACAAAATATGCACATGCTTATTATATACCCTGTGATATAAAATATCCACTCTTCACCCTGATATTTCTTAATCATATGGTTCTTTGGTTGAGGCCTACATTGTATGTTGAAAAATAATGAAATGTGGTTTGTTTCTGTGACTCCATCTAGATCACTTATTTCGTATAGAAGGCATATACAGCATGACAATAAAATAGTGAACTTATGTCTTTCAGGTTATCAAACCCTTCCCCAGATGCACATTTCAACAGTAACAATTGCACACAGTATAAATGGGGGAAATGGAAATGCTTTCTGCCGGAAACCTGCCCAGGAGAAGCTCACATCATTAGAGATGCACCAGGCAATGCTCGCTGCAGTAACAAACATGCCCCACAATATACAAAGGTGTGAACCTGATGGAAATTCACTTCTCACTCATGTAAAGTCCTAACCACGTTTTCTTATTGTCAGGCAGCTATACTCTAATGAATGATTTAGGGTGTTGACTCCTATCTCATGACTTCACCATCTTGAAGACAAGGTCTCCAAGATATCCATGCACACTTGCATTAAACCAGAAGAAGGCAAAAAGCAGGGGAATGGTGCAGGGGAGGTTTTCCTGGGTCAGAGGCACATCACTTTTTCTTGCATGCTCTTAGGAAGAACTCAGGCACATGGCCACATGTATCTACAAGGAGGTCCCGGAAATGTCTGGTGAACAAATCACCATCATCTACATGGAGCGGTGTTAAGTGTCAGATGAATGTGCTAAGGGAGTTTCCAGTGGGTGGAAGAGGGGAGAGATCATTTCCAGCCAATAGAATCTGAAAAGGTTGCAGGGTGAAGGTGAATTTTGAAACCATTTAAGACAAGACAAATTTGCACATACAGAGGGAAGAGGGGAATGACTCAGCATGCAGATGTGCAGTCACCAGCAGAGTCTTTCTTTTTGGAAAGATCCAAGCAAGGGGAAGGATTTTCTATTAGGGGGATGGGTTGGGACAAGGTTTTAGGATACTTGGAAAGCTGGGTTTGAGTTTCTAGCTCTAGACACTGTCCAGGTTGCCTACTGAGACCGTTGAGGCATAGGCAGAGCAGAGAGCCTTAGCCACATTTGACAGAAGAGGAAACAAGCTGATAAATGCAAGGGCACTTGATTTATTGTAAAAGGTCAGACCTGTGAGTAGACCCAATCTTTGACCCCCTAAACCCAGAGTCCTCTAGTGTGGGAGTGCCAAAAAGAATGAGAGAGGGTTATTTTCCTTAACGATTTTAAGGCTCAAACTGATCAGACCTCTGAAGTTTATTGCATTTCCATTAGTCCCATTCAGATAATAAAGCATGCAAAATAAAATCAAATTAAAATTTGAAGCATGGTTACATTATTAAGATATTTTGACTGCCCTTCAGCTGTTTGAGCTTCTGATCTTATCTCACAAGCATTTTAATTGCAGTGGGCACAGATTTAAAGGAACAGTACCTGCCGGGATGTCTAGACGGGTACATGAAAGACCATGCCGGATATTGGACTTCAGAGGGAAGGCTTCCAGGGATTCAGCAGAGGGTCTAACTCAGCTTTCCCAGACTTCTGGGCCAAGATAACCCCTCACCTAGCACGAGGTCGGTGGGCTGGTAATAGTACCAAGAGAAGAAGAAGGACTCATCTTCAAAGAAATGCTAATATAAGGGCCCTTTGTTCATTCCCAATTTTCTTTCACATCCAATATCACATCTGCTAGTCACAAAAGCCCAGTGCCCCGTAAAAGGCCTGTTGCATAGTAGGTGCATAATGGATGTTTGTAATGTAAAGAAAGAATGAATCCATGGAAATGAATATAATGCACATCATCATCCCCATTGTAGATAAATGGAAATTGCATCTCAATGGTTCAATTACTTGTTTTTTTTTTATTGTGGGTAAAAATCAAATTTTTCACAATACATACCAATATTTGTAAAATGATATATAAATATATATGCATATATGTGCATTTGATTACAGAAATGTTATTTATATATATATATATATAAAAGGTGCTTAGAGTACCTAGATATTACACAGAAATTACAGGGATTCCCATGTTCCCCACCTCCCACACCTCCCACCACATTCCACACAAACATCCTTCATCAGTGTGGCCCATCACCCGCAATGGATATACACATCCTGGGGCCTTGCCACCAAGCATAGACCACAGCTCACATGGTAGACCACACTCTCTCCCACACAGTTCTGCATGGTCTATGCTGATGTAAAATGGCCTACATCTGTCATTGTAATGTCACTCAGGATAATTCCCAAGTCCCAAAAATAGCCCCTGTATTTCAACTGCCCTTCCCCTCCCTGCCCCGAGAGCGTCCAGTGGCCACCAGCTCCACCTCACTGTTATAATTTCTTCCATTGCTTGAATCACAATATGTCTACAACAGAATACCATCAAGTCCACTCTAGTCCATAGTTCTTCCCCCAATCCTGAGGGGACTGGGATGGTGATGTCCACTCCACCTCCAAGTGAGAAAGGGCTTATATCCCATGGATACGGTGGATGGGATTATCCTGCCTGCAGCTGCAGACTCTCTCCATTCCCTGGGATAGCCATTGCCCATCATCGTCTCCTCACCAGGTGACTTAGATGAGTCCATTGAGCTGTAGAGTAGGAGTTGCAGCTCCACCGAGATTCCAGGCACAGCGGGCATATAGGTAGGCCAGAGGGTCCAGTCTCTGGAAGTACACCTTAAAACTCCAGCATCACATATGGGTTTGAATAGAAGGGACTATTGGACCATGTGCAGGGAGGACTTATTTGTGATAAAAGGAAAAAAGAATATTTTTTTTAAAACAGGATTTTTTTTTCTCGTTTTTTTGAATGTCCCAATCCGCTCATCATATTTTATTTTTATTTTAGTTTTTTTTTTCTTCTGAGTTTCCTTGTACTTATCTCTTGCATTTAAGCTTATCATTATTATTTCTTTTTCCTATTAATTGTATTTGGTTATTATATGGGCTTCATGTTCAAGGAAGGTTTAGATCACAGAAGGGTTACAATGGGGGCTGCAGAGGAGCATTGATGGGGGTGTCTGGGGTGGGGAATTCATGGGAGTAAGTTCATCTGAATATACACGAAAGATATATAAAACTGTCCAAATGATCAAGGGATGGGACATGGTCACGGTGCATAGACAATCACTCAATAAATGAGGGAATCTGAATGCCCAGCCTGTAGAGCTCTGCCACATTCTTCAAGGGAGCAGCAACAGTCCCCCGAGTGCAGGGGCAGTGCCTGGCAAAAGAGGATGGCCCACTGATGGGTTCTTGTTATTGATGACTAGCCTTATGAGTCTTTGCTCTTGTAATTGAAAGTTAGCCTACTGTTATGGCGTGCCTAAGGGTTACCACCTGAGAGCCTCCTTGTTGCTCAAATGTAGCCTCTCTCTAAGCCAAACTCAGCATATTAATGCATTGCCTTCGCCCCAATGTGGGACATGACTCCCAGGGATGAGCCTCCCTGGCAACAAGGGATTAATACCAAGTGCCAACTGGCAACACTACTGGAAAAAGACCTTGAATAAAAGGGGGAAAAGGTAAAAAGAAATGAGTTCATGTGGCTAAGAGACTTCAAAGAGAGTCGGGAGGTCATCCCAGAGGTAACTGTTACGCACACCTCAGTAGGATCTCATAGAACACCAAAGTGGATATCACCCCATACAGAGGGGCTCCTGAAGGCTCTGGAGACACCCAGGTCCTATATAAGGGGGGGTAGCCCCAGAGATTGATGCCTTATTAGTGGGCTCTACTTTGGAATCAATTACTTGTTGAAGGACCTCATTGGCCAACTTAGAATTAGGATCCAGTCTCTAAATGCAAGCAAAGTGCCTCAGGGCTCTTTCCTTCATACCAATGCTTCTCTAAGTTTACAGCCCTACCCAGAGACCTGAGATGGATTTAGATGGTGCCTGGGCATGACGTCATATAGCACTGAATACCATTGTGGGAATTATCTGTGCTTCTCAACTTTACTCCAAGAGCTTCAAGGAGAAAGCCTCAGGTTTGGGGAAGACTCATATGCAGGTATGTCTTTAATGCCTCTCTAGTCTCCCTTCTAAGGGAAGAGATGGCAAGCCATGCGCTCAAGTCTAGGCAAGCAACAATGTCTAGTTAGAGCTTTATAACAATGTTTTATTCTTATCTTTATTTTATCTTTGACTCCTATGAATGACACGAGATACTGCTGGCCGATTTAAAGTGGAATATAGATTTTACATAAAAATAAATTTATCCAAGTAAAAAAAATGACTACATTAAAGGGAACAATGATGAGACAATAGTGTAAATGATAGAGTAGATATGACAAAATTCATGAACATCAACTAAGTCAGTGATGAGAGTTTGGAATTACTGCTTTTTCTCAAGATACTCCTTCAAACAAACAAACAAATAAAATCTTTGATATGATTAAGAGGTAGAGTACTTACCTGATGCATGGAGATTAGCCCATGTTATTTACTAAGTCCCATGCAGGCTAACTACTTGCTCTTCATAGCCTTAATACAAGTGCCACCTCTTCCATGAAGCCTTTGAAGATTTCCCCAACCAGGAGTGGCCATTCTCTCTTTGAAATCTCTGGAACGAATCTAAATATTTACCAGTCTTAGGGCAGCTGGACTGCTTTGCCTTTTTACCTGGTTATCTATGTGTATGTTCACTTTCTCCCAGTCTGAAAACTCATCAATGCTCTGAACCTGGAATCCTTGTTTCCTTCCAATACTCATTGAATTGAGTGAGTTCTGTGCCTTTCTGCTTAAAGGGAATATGCTCTACAGACCTTTTGGTAAAGGGACAGTGGTACCTGAGATGCTTGTAACAATGTTTTCTCTGGAATAGTCATTCTCTGTGGAAGCAAATTGAAACCAAAAGGCAATTACTTTGGAGGAGTGACTGGTTTTCTGGAATCTCCGAGTATTGTAAATAACTGCCCTGGCCTGGGGGTCTCTGAGATGGCCCCAAGAGTCCCAGTGACTTCCTGCTGTCTAAGTGCTAGTCAATGATCTGACTCAGCCTTGCCTGCATGAAAAATCCTCTCTCCAACCCTGTCCTACAAAAAAGAGCAGGTTTGGGCACTGCAGGACAAACAGGTATTCATCATAGAGGGAATGGCATGCCAGGAAAAAGGAGTGGCATGTGCAAAAAATTGGTGGCATGAAACTGTTCTGCTCCATGAAGGGCTCTTGGTGGGCTCAGTGTGGTAGAGTATAAGATGCTACTGAGCTAGGCATGGAGGGACTGGGTGTATCTGAAGAGGGACACAGGAATGAAGCTAAGTTTGGAAATCATTGACAGTGTTTAAGTAATGGAAGGGCATGCTCAGATCATGTTTAGTGTGGAAAGTTTACTCCAGCATTCATAGGGTGGGAGGTTGGCTTACTGGATGGGACAAATCTAGAGGTGAAGAATCTGTGTATATTTTCAACCTAGTATAGTAGCAGAAAGTGCAGGGAGGATGGGGGAAGGAATGATGCGCAAGGAGGCCTTTTGTATGTACCTTTATTTTAGACACACATTCATATTGTAGCTATTAGATGTTTCTCCAGAATAAAGCATAGATTGAACACTTTGCTCTGAATAATTAAATTTTCAATTTTAAGCCCATAGCAAGAGTTTATTTATAATTGGAGCCACAGTTTGCATGTGCTTTAAATGCAAAGAGGGGCTTTAATCGTCAAGTTATTATATTACTCAAGAGTTTAATTAATAACACACTAATTGTAGAGGCCAACATCAAGAACCACACCATATTGTTCCTATTAAGTTTGGAAACTGTTTGAAGTGATTTGGTAATTAAAAAAATGAACATCGAAATACAGCCTTATCTTCTCACAGATATGGAGAGTCTTCTGGTTAAGTATTCCAGTACTTTTAAAGAAGGAGGGGTCTCTTGGGCTTTATGATGAAGAGCCTCTGAATAAATAATGCCGTTTAAATAGATATATGCATATATACTAAAACAAACAAAATGGCAAAGTGCTTGGATACTGTTGGTTAGAAAGTTGTCTGTCAGAAAGTAAAATAAAAAATAAAACAAATTAAATCTTTAGAATTAGAGCTGAGTAGAACGTAGAACTTCAGGCTTGATATATTTTATCCTCAAGTCCACTTTCCAAATATGAACATCAAGGTTAGTGAAGTAAAATGATTTGCTGGAAAATGGTCAATGAAAATAATCGGGTTCTCTGGTCTCTAAATTCCCTTCCACTTCTAAAATTCTATGCTGCATGTGGCAGTTTGATATCGTTATGAATTCCAAAAATAGGTATTGGATTATGCTTGTAAACTGGTCTGATCCTCTGGGTGTGATTAAGTTATGATTGGGCCTTTGATCGGGCCACGTCAGGACGACCTTGACTCCCTGCCCCCTAGTGGGCGGGAACTTGGAGATAAAACTACATAGCAGAGCCGAGGAGTTAGTTGGAGTTTTTGAGTTGGAGTTCTGGTGCTGAGTTTTAATGCTGGAGCCCAGGGAAGCAAGCACACACAGGAGCCTGGTCATGAGGAAGGAGAGAAGGCCCCAGGGAAGAGACGAGCCATTCGCCTGATGGTCTACAGCTGACCTTGTGGAGGAACCAGAGGAGCTAAGCTCGGAGAGAAACAGAGCCCGGGGAAGAGAGGAACCCAAGACACCTGAACCCTGGCAGCTGTCTGGTCCCAACACGTGGCAACAGACTTTGGTGAAGGAAACACTTATGCTTTATGGCCTGGTAACTGTAAGCTTCTACCCCAAATCAATACCCTTTATAAAGACCAACAGATTTCTGGTATTTTGCATCAGCACCCTTTTGGCTGACTAATACACTGCATCTGTGCCTGCCTACCAAAAAGAAAGCTTGCTCTCTTTCTCTTTCATTCCACCTCTCTCTCTCTCTCTCTCTCTCTCTCTCTGAGAAAACACAGACCTCAGTAAAATGGTGTTCAAATGATCCATGAGAATCTGTCTTCCCTCCAGAAGGTTAACTTCTTGAGGGCAGAACTCTTGCCTTTTTTTAAAAAATCTTTTGTGGCACTCCTAACACAATGCCTGCTACTCAATAGCATATCATAAATACCGACTGAACCGAACACCGCTGAGCCGAGATATTGACCACTACATAGCTCAACTAAACAGACACTGGCTTAAGCTGTGGACGAGACCATCCAAACAACGTGGGCAGACTAGTGCTTGTCAAGACCTGTAATACAGACTGGGATACAAAGCTGAATCGAGGATGTGATCCAGAGTACAAATATATGTATGTATTTGTATGTATGTGTAGATGTATACGTAGTTATGGATAAATTATATCTCAATGTGTAAAGTAGAATTTTGTACAAAGTACTATGTGAATATAGATCAGAGGTGAGAAAACTTTCTGTAAAGGGCTGTGACAGTTTGAAGTTCTTTTTTTAATCCCAAAAGATTATATTCTTAAACTAATCTATTCCTGTGGGTATGGTACCCTTTGGTCACATTAGATTCACTTTAGATCACTTGATTAAATTGCTTAGGTCTCCGCCCTCTTGCTGGGTCATATGTAAATGGAGACAGAGAGAAAGGGAACACAGGAAAGGGAGCTCTGCCATTCTGGTCTGGCCATGTGAGAGAGACGATCACCACAGCCCAAGCTGAAGAGCAAAGCCGCCAAGAGGCTGGGCCCATGGGACAGCTCAAGGTTGAAGAGATGAGCCCTGCGGCCGTTTGATATTATTTATGAATTCCAAAAAGAGATATAGATTATGTTTGGAAACTGGTCTGTTCCTCTGGACATGAAACCCTTTGATTGATTTAAATGCAAAGGCTTTACGTTTAGTTGAGTAAATCAAGATTAGGGCTTTGATTCCACCATGTCATTAGAGTGACTCAGTTTGAGTTCCCGCCCCCTTTGTGGGCTACATAAACAGATACTCAATCAAGAAGACAGGAAAAGAGGCACACAAAGGAACAGAGAGAGCTCTATAGACACAGAAGAGGAGAACATGTCAGCTTTGATCCTGCAACCCCGGGAAAAAGAGATAAGCAATTTGCCTGATAATTTATACGGCCTGCCAAGGACCATTTGCTGACCCCTGTTGTAGCTGAGATGAAAGCTGCTTGTGAGGGAAGGTTCTGACAGGAAGAGGAGAAAGTCGTGGCTGTATCCAGAGTTACTGGACAGCTGGAGTTTGCAGTCCACCACCTGACCATAACTTGTTTGAGGTATGGCCTGATAAGTGGCCCTCAGAGTAGGTTGGGGCATATTTTAAAGGTTTTTGATATCATGCTGCTGGGGAGCATTCAACAGGGTAATGCCATGGTAGGTGTGATTTGAGAAATCTCCCTCTCAATATATAAATATTAAAATATGCAAGTAAATAAATAAAAAACATAAAATGAGTCAAATACACACATATAAATATCTATATCTATATCTATACCTCTTTACAGAAAGGGCAATCTATTGCCAAACTTTTTCATGTTTTTTTATTTCAGTAAAATCTATTGGTAATTACTGATCTGTAAAATGGAGAGAATTAGATATAAAATATATAAATGTATTTTTTTCCTTTTTTTTTTTTTTCCATGAACATCACCTGGCCCATAGCGGTGGCTTCGTAAAGACCTTGGTCAGCTGGACGTACTTTCCCCACGTGCCTAGCCAGGGTGAGGGTACTGAGATTTAGACGGCCTGGGTGACCGGATGTGAGACCCCACAGGGAGCCTGCGACTCTCGTTTTTCTTCCATGTCTGCCAAAGGGAGACATAAGTAGACGGCCACGACCGAGGCATTGCCAGGTCCGTGGTCCAGTGGCACACAGCACCACAAAATGCAGCCTTGATAAACCTAACAGCTCCCTCGCCTGGTAAATAGGGTTAGTAAGTGACTTTCTTATCTCCCACGACTACTGTAAAGATCAAATGAGATAATGCATGCAAAAGCCTCTTGTCACCTCCGGAGACTTTCATCATTGTAAGGATTAGGCTCAATCACTCAGTAGTGTGCTTGTCTGGTGATGAGCCTGCCGCTGGACCAGACTTTGAGTGTCGTGAGCAGAGGGTTAGGTCCTCATTTTTGCTGCACTTTCCTACCTAAGACAATGCAGCCTAGGACAGAGCTGCCAGGCAGTCAATACCTGAATAAACGAGAAGTCGTGTTATAATGGGTTTTCCATGCTTCATGAGGAATTGATGCATGGTAAACCCATCCTCCTCCAGATCTTACAAATTGTCAACACATTTTTACTGAATTTTACAACATGTGCCCTGAACATCAAGATGTTTGTTAGGGATCACAAATAGTAATAAAGGATAGCATCATGCTAACCATGGAAAATCCATGATAAACCAGGAAAACAATATCTTATTACCGGCTTGAGTAAAAGAGAAATCAGGGGGACAGTTTCAAGATCAGGAATTAGATTAGAAAATTGACAACCTGATTTTTTTTTTAACAAAAACGCGATTCTGTGATATTGCAGAATGTAAAAGACATGACTACAAGTCAGTGTGCTCTAACAAGGCACTTTGCAGTGTTACTCATGTTAGACGAACCGTTTCGACTGTGAGAAGATTACCTGTGGGTTTGAATCCGAAGGTATGTTTTATTACTTATTTTAAACATAATCTGATGCTGTCCATTTCAACATTTGTCAATATAGAAAGATTCTTGTTTCTGTTTTATATTTGTAAATACAAAACGATGCCTTTTTCTAAGAAGCAGATGCACAGTTTGTAAATTCCTAGTGATTCACAAATTCCCGTAATATGATTGTGTAGGCTTGGGTGCAAGAAAGCTGTGGAGAAAAGATACAGGGAGAAATAACAGGCAGGGAGTCCAGTCTCTCCTCTCTGCTGTTGCAATGTATGAGAATATGGGAAGTGATCTGTTTGATAAGCAGTTCCACTTCAACTCTGGGTAGGAAGTGGTGTTGATATCATTCCTTGACATGGGTCAGTATGGTTTATTCATTCTATGCCAATTCTTGGTTATGCATTCAGCTTTTAAAATAGTCAGCCTCAAAATGCAGTGCACACAATTTTGGAATCCATTTTCCACTTTGGGTCTCTGAATGGGATTCACACCTGATAAAGGTCTCATGGGTGAAATTTGAAATTTGTCCCATTTGATGTGAATCCAATAGGATTTGCTGTAGCAACAACAAAGATAATCAAATTGTTTCCAACTTAAATGGGAATGTTAGTGCTCATGAAATGCATTGACTAGATGTAGCCCCAAGGACTGAGGTCTTTTATCCAAAGAGCTGATAGAAAAGGACAAAAATGTACCGAGATAGGCTTCCCCAAGCTTGTCAGAATTTGAGCTTGGTGACTTGAGATATGGGTCAACATCAGAGCTTCTGCAAAATGGAAAGATCCTGTTCCTGAGACTAAATTAAATGTGGAACTTGAGTTTTCTCAGCTAATCCTCCCGACAATCCATTTGGCAGAGGAGGAGAGGGAGACTCGGCGAGGTTGGGTGACTCGGCCAGGATCTCATGGCAGACAAGGTGACTTCTGAACTTGGGTGTGCCCTTGCTTTTTTTAAGACTTTTAATGGAGTTACTTCCTGTGTTATTCTGCCAACAGGGTACTGATGCAAAGTACCAGAAATCAGTTGGCTTTTATAAAGGGTATTTATTTGGGGTAGAAGCTTACAGTTACCAGGCCATAAAGCATAAGTTACTTCCCTCACCAAAGTCACTTGCCACGTGTTGGAGCAAGATGACTGCCGACATCTATAAGGGTTCAGCCTCCCTCTTCCTCTTAAGGCTCTGTGGTTCCAGCTTCTTCCAATAGCAGCTGTAGGCTGGGATAAGTCTTGTCTCTCTCCCGGAGCTTGTTTCTCTCTGGGCTCAGCTGCTCTGCTCTCTCTCCACAAGGTCGGCTGTAGACCATCAGACTTTCTCTCTTGACTGGGCCTCTGCCATGTCTACAGAGCTGTCTCTATTCCTCTATGTTCTTCTCTTGTATGCTTACTTCCTGGCGCTCCAGCTCAAAACTCCAACCTCCCTTCTCTGCAGTGTGGTTTTTCTCAACATCCTACTGAAATGGCCCAATCAAAGTCTTAATCATTATTTAATCAAGTAAAAGTGAAAGCTCTGAATCCAGTATAATCTAATATGCCCGGAGGAAAAGACCAGTTCACAAACATAATCCAGTATCTATTTTTGGAATTCATAAACAATATCAAAGCTTCCTTAGAACGTGATGCCTACCAGTTAGGGGAATCATAAACTTATTGCCCAAACTGGAACTCTTGGAACCTGTAATGAGAGATAATTGAGGGCTGACCCAGGCTAACTGCAAACTGCCATGATTGCCAGCCCGAGCACTGGGACCAAGGCACCCAACTGGCCCACCTGGCCAAGAGACAGGCTAATGAGGATACCCTTTATTCCAGGAGAACAGAAGGGGCCTGGAGGACCCTTCGCTCAGAATCACCAGCACCACCCAGCATGCAGAAATGGTTCCTGGATGGTGGTCCTTGGAGTTTGTAAGTTGGCTGCCGGTTGCACAGGAATCCTCCCTCTGGCCATCCATATCTGTGTCACCCTCTTCTTTGGGGACCAGACTCTTCTCTGAGCTCTGGCCTTGTGGGTGAAATGGGAATTTCCTCCAGGTCATGGGAATTCATCTAGTAGCTTGTCCCCTCAAATTCCCCAGTGATTGGTCCAGGGTCATCATCCAAGCTGCCACACATTTTCAACTGGAGCTGGAGAGGGGAAGGCTGGAGCTGCTTGCTGCCCTGTCTCCTGATTTCAGAGAAGAGTATGAAGCCAGCAAAGAGAGGGCTTGGGGGTGAGAGACAGGAGATGGGAGGGGATTTTGCCCGAAATCCCTGGCTGTGGTCTTCCCCTGCTGCACCTTGCCGTGCCAATGCATGCTCCCCTTTTTGCTTGGGTTGTTCTCGCTGTGTTCCTATCATTAGTCACTAAAAGAGGCCTCAATAATAGGAGTAACAGTGAAGGCCTGGATGACATGCAGGCAAATGATGTGAGGATATGTGGCATGAGGGCGGCAGAGGGAGGGGCCAGGTACAGGGATGGAACTAAGACTGCAGCAGGGGGTAAGTCCTCACTACTCAAAGTGTGACCCACTAGCCAGAAGCATTAGCCTCTCCTGGGGAATTTATTAGAAACCCAGATCTACTGGATGAGAATATGAGTTTCCACAAGATCCCCAGGGGATTTGTGTAGCATTAAATTTAGAGAAGTTCTTGACTAGATGAGGACAAAATCCCCTGGTGATTCAGTGACATATATCAGTTGAGCCAGTGGTCTGAAGAGCAAAAATCTTCAGAGAACGAGGACAAAATATCTTTTGTCCTCTTTCTCTCTGGGTGAATGTTCTGAAAGCAAGTGGCATGTATTTGGGATCTAACTACCCTTAGAGTCCATCTTGACTGCTTTCCCATTTCACAGGTGGAATACTGAGGCCCAAGAAAGGGGCCCGATGACCACGAGGTCCCCAGCAAGTTTTGTGTGCAGGGTGCTGTAGAAGAGGCCCTGTCCTTTCTAACACATCATGATCAGAGTGAAAAAGTTAGGCCAGCTTGCTTATTCTCTCTTTCCTTTCTTAGTCCTCTTTATACTCCAAAAGAGGGTCCCTAGAAAATTCTCCGCCTGCCCCTTGTTCTGTGTCCAGGTCTGTGTAGAGAAGCCCTTAGGTCTTAGAGGAGAGGGCTGCTCGGCACTACCTCTTCTACAGGCTTCCGTGGCAGCATCGACCTCATCTATTAAGCTATGCTTGAGCTAAGATTTCATCCTGAGTAATTCATTCTTCAAGAGTCTCCAGTAGTTTTATAAATCTAGAAAGCAATAAAATCATCAGCTTTTCTTAAGCTTAAATCAAGTTCAGATCCTTCTGTCCCATTGAAGTCGTAGTAAAAAGGATGATTTCAACTCAGTCCCACACATATTTATGGACATCTACTAGCACCAAGAGCTTGCTCTTAGTCAATCAGCAAGTCTCCAATCGTTACTCATATTTGCACAGAAATTTAGGGGATTACAAAGTCCTTTCTCATAGCCTTATTTCATCCAATGAAATAATGAATGTGAAAAATATTTGCATTGATGTACAGATGCTAGTTAATATGGTAATAATATCAATGCTGATAATAGTGTTAAATTTATAGTAGTGATACTAATAAGCCTTATGGAACAGGTATTCAAATCTTTGGTGAATTAATGAGTCTATAAACCTTCATTACTGATGGGTCGATTCTCAGTTCTACATCTTGATGGCTGCCTTAATACAAAATTAAACCAATGGTTCCCATGCCCATAACTGCTGGTGTGTTTTGACTACTGTGCTGGCAGAACACCAGGCCCCTAAAAAGTTCCATGTCCTATTCTCCTAAATATGTGAATATGTTACCTTCCATGGCAAAAGGGAATTTGCAGATGTGATCAAGAGTTTGGACCTTGAGATGGGGGTAATTATTCTGGATTTGGCAGGTGGACCCATTCTAGTTACATAAATCCTTAAAAGTGGAGAACCTTTTCCAGATCTGGAAAAAAAAAGAGACATGAACACTGAAGAAGTCTCCAAAAGAAGTGATGCTGCTGGCTTTGAAGATGGAAGAAGGGGCCATGAGCCAAGGAATGAGGGAAACTTCTAGAAGCTGGAAAGGCAAGGGAACGGATTCTCCTCTGAAGCCTCCAGAATGAACCAGGCTCCCTGACACATTGATTTTGCCCAGTGAGATCCGAGTCAGACTGCTGACCTATAACTTTATAAGATAATAAGTGTGTGTTATTTAAGCCACCAGGCTTGTGATAATTTGCTACAGTAGAAATGGACAACAGTACATTCAAGAAGAAAATACAGGGAACTCACTCTGTGTGTCTTAGACCAGGCAACAGCATGGGTGGAGTGCAGCAGAGCTTATAGTCCTAAAAAGACCCCTTGGCAGAATGCTTACCCATCTTCTGTTCAGTTCCGCCTAGACATTCGGAGGTCTATTTCAATATCTGGGGGAGTTACTTAATGACCAAAAGTTTTACTGGAAATTATGGCATCTACTCTACAGGATGCAATTTCTATAAATGTGCATGCACATTATATATTTGCACATTGTGGTTTGCACTAAGTCCTGATCACTCCTCGCTAGCAACTTGGGAACTTCCTGGCAGATGTCACGCAGAGAAATCTCAGTTCTGTTGGGATCCTCTTTATCGTTTTCCATCCCGGTTCTGGGGCGTTTGCTGAGGCTGCTGCACCCCCGACCCAGACCACACAGTTTCTTTGTATCAGGGTTCTGCACGTCGGGACTGAGAATTCTTGCTTGTTTAAATAATTATTCGTTTCACACAGGAAAAAGGATGGTCTCCATGAAATGTATTTCTCAGGAGGTTGCTTTCTGAACTGAAAGGAGTTTGGCTAACTAGTAGGTTCTTGGTTTGTAGCATGTGCTCTGTCTCTTTCAACGCCCTCTTCCTCTGTACCAACCCCTCCTACGCCACCCTAACTGACACCCTGCATTTTTACCCTTCAGGCTGTGGCTTAACCAAAGTCCCTTCTGGGAGTCCTCTCTACCCTCAAGACTCGGGCTTTGATGCCCTTCCTTCCCACACTTGCACTTCACCTAATTTAGAGATTAAAAAAAGAAGACATCTGTGTCTACATCTAACTCTATCCACACACACACATGCACAGACACACATATAAATGGTGTAAAACTTAAATAGGCTGAGAAGGATTATCATGGAGAAAAGCAAACCTCTGCCCCATACATCTCCATCCACAATCCTTGTCTTCTAGGGGCAAACAATTTCAAATGTTTTAGATGTTTGGGCTGTTAGCGATCTCCATTTATTTATAGCAACCTGCTTGCATGGCTACCTATTTCACAAATACATTTAGGCATTAGCCATTAACTTCCTACTGCATAACATGAAGACTGAGATTTTCTGTACGCTCTTCCATGCACATTCACAAATATACCAATTTCACATTTCTCCATTTTCTCAGTACAAGTTATGTGCTTCAATCAATATTTGTTGATTGTGTCCTTGTGACCATGCCAATGTTGTTTGTGCAGAGCCATATAGTGTTTCCCTCCTTGTACATTTTCCTGAGTTAATCACCATCTGATATGTTTAAGTTGATACTAAGTTTTGCTTTTAATATATTTAAGTTCATATTAAGTTTTTTTCTGTCTACCTATCATGAATTCATCCCCAAACTCTTTCCTCGATAAGCTTTCCCCAATGCAGTTGGAAAATCATGTAATTTATCATGCTTGTTTTGTTCTAGGAAACATCTTATCTGGAGGTTTCTACACTCCTGCTTTGATCTGAAACTAATTTTATTTAAACCACAGATATCGTCCTGCAGCTTCCCTTCTTCCTGATCCTGGGAATTCCCTTCACATCTGGCCTATGTAGTGTTCCCCCTTCCTGGCATTCTAGGTCTCCCTTGTTCTTTTTGGTTACACAACCTCCAGTCCTTCCTGGAGAAAGACTACAAGCAAAACTTCTCGAAATGTTCTTATGTGACCTTCACACTTAATTTACAGTTTGGCAATGGGGTATAGAATTCCAGTTTGGACTTTCTCTTGGAATTCTGAAGGCACTGATGTACTGTCTTCCAACTCCAACTTTCATTGTATAAATATCACCTGTTTATGTTTTAGTTTGCCACATGCTGCTGGGAGTAATATACCAGGCATGGGTTGGCTTTTATAATGGGAACTTATTAGGTTAAAAGCTTACAGTTCTGAGACTGTGAAAATATCCAAATCAAGGCATCATCAAGAGATGCTGTCTCACAGAAGGTTGGCTGCTGGTCATCCTGGACTCCTGGCAAGACATAACGGTAGTCCTGCCAGTTTGGGTCTCTGCCTTCTCCTCCAGGCTCACGTTCTCCCTGAGGTCAGCTGTGGGTAATCAGGCACATGGCTCATCTCTCCCCTCTCCTCCGGGTCTCTCTCTCAACCTCTCAGGGCAGTCTTTCCGTGCCTCTGTGCTCCACTGATTCCAGCCTCTGGCTTCTGGGACCTCTCTCACAGCCTCTCAGGGTTTCTCTACCTCTGCCACTTCTACTTCGCACGTCTCTTTTTCCAGTCCTCCATTTATAAAGGATTCCAGCAAGAGGACTGAGACCCACCCAGGGTCACGCCTCACTGAATTAATCCAATCAAAGATTCCCTCCAACTGAATCCAACCCAATCAAAGGGTCCCACACCCACAGAAATGGATTAGCTTTAAGACCATTATCTTTTCTTGGATCCACAAAAACCCTCAAACTGTCTCAGGTCACTTTACACCCACTGCTCAGAACACTTAAGAGTGCCTTTCAACCTGGGAGTTCATATTCCTCAGGTCTGGACATGTTTTAGGACTATCTTTTGATGACTTTTCATTCCTCCAGTTGTTTATAAATACTTGTTTATGGCCTCTATTTATTTATTTTTGTTTTTGAGGTAAAATTTACATGAATGCAGTTTACAAAACTTAAGGGTACCGTTTGATGAGTTTTGAAAAAAGCATAGGACCGTGTAACCAAATGCACTTTCCAGAGAGTTCTCATTACCCCCAGAAAGTTCCCTCATGCCCCTTCCAATCATTCTCCACTCTCACCCCAGAGACAAACACTGTTCTGATAGTTTTCCACCATACACTAGTTTGGCATGTTCTAGAACTCTATATCAAAGAAACCATACAGCACATGCTCCTTTGTGTCTAGATTCTTTACTTCAGCCTGTATCTGAGATTTATTCATGTTTTTGAGTGTATTTTTCGTGTGTTCCTTTTTATTCCCGAGTAATATTTCACTGTATGAATATACTGCCATTTGTTTGCTCATTTTTCCTGTTAACAGATAACCTGAACTGTTTCCAATTTGGGTCTATGAAGAATAAAATTGATATGAACATTTTTGTATAATTCCTTTTGTGAACATTTAAGTTTGCATTTCTATTGTGTAAATAGCCAAAAGTGGAAATTTCCAGAAATTTTTCCAAAATGTTTGTACCATTTCTCACTACCCCTAACAATGTATGAGAGTTATAACTGTTCCGTATCTTGACCAACATTTGGAGTTGCTGCTGTCAATTCTATTGTTTGTTTGCTTTTAATCTTAGCCATTTTTTGGGTGTATAGTATCTTGATTTTCATTACATTTCCTGACAAATAGTGATGTTGAGCACATTTTTATGTGCTTATTAGCCGTGTATCTGCAATCTTTTATAAAGTGATTATACCCTACTTCTTATTGGATTATTTTGCGTTTTTGACTTATAGGAGTTCTTTATGTATTCTGGATATATGTTACATGTATATGTGTGTGTATACTTTCTAATATACATGTCTATGCTCTGTGAAACTACTGTCATACTTGTATCTCCCAAATCCCTAAGACATTTTTTCCTTTGCTCAAAATAGTT
Organism: Tolypeutes matacus; assembly: GCA_026826555.1. NCBI lineage: Eukaryota > Metazoa > Chordata > Mammalia > Cingulata > Chlamyphoridae > Tolypeutes > Tolypeutes matacus. Next base: position 4,421,106 of record JAKSZT010054523.1, on the reverse strand, counting down.
TCCTTTAATCACATTCTGTTCTTTTTCAACACATACACTATTCTTGTTTTATTTAAAAATATAATTATCTTCTGTTCCCTGTGTTGCCTCAATGTACTTTTTCCTTTAATATCTGCAGGGCCTGTTCATTCTTAAATTCCAATGATGCTTGGTCCATTGATAATTAAGAGTAATGTCAACCATTTCTTTAGAGCCTTTGGGGTTGTGTGGAGTTTGACAGATGCTTCTCTTTAATGTACAGAGACAACTCAGCTCCTCCCTTGGTTTAACTCCAAATTTCAGTATTTGTTGGTCTTTACTCATGGACTGTCAGCATTCCTAATGATCAAGCCTCTAATCCTTTGTGTGGAATCTCATTCTCACCAAATTCCCATGGCCAAGAAAGGGAGTGAGTGAGGGGATAGAAGATGGCAAGGGTCTTGCTGTTTTACACAATCCCCTTGACTTCACTTGGAGACCCTGGATCTGGAGTCTCTTAGCTCAGTTTCTCCAGACAATAAGTTCCAGTTTTCTGGTCTCTGGCTTGGCAGGACGGGCGACACACTTTGATGTCTAACTCTTCTTCCCTAAGCCTTCCAGCCAGTCTTCCTGTGCTCAGTCCGACTCTGCACTCTACCTTTGGAGACACATGGCGCTCCATTCTCCAGCCTTCTCAGGCTCTGCGGCCCACGGCGCCGTGCTTCCCGTGGCCTGCCTCTGCAGGCACCTCAGCGCGGCCCTGCTGGTTATCCAAGTGGCGTGCTGCCCATCCGTGTGTTCTCCTTGACGCCCTTCGTCTTGTTTCTGCCGCTCAGGCTAGCTCTGTCTCTCTGGGCTTAGGCACTTTTATTCCCTACTTAGTGGGGTTATGCGAGGAGCTTAGCTGACTGCTTGGGTTCAAGCCGCCATGTTCAGCTGAGATTCCGTCATGCCCCTTGCACAGTATCTGAGCTCCTTGCAGGTATGGCCCATGAACACATGCTCACCTTTAGCTCCACAGTGTCCAGGACATAGCAGGAACACAGTTAACATTTACTGACTTGAATTAGTTTCCGTGCCGCTTCGAGAGGCGGGACACATCCCACACGGGCTTATAACAGAGCCTCATTTCTTGGTGAGTATAACCTGGAAATGGCTCCTGCACTATGCTGAGCCCTGGACTCGCTGAGACATACTCTCTAGCAGCATCACGCATGCACTCCTGCCATGGCATTCTCCTGGGGCTTGGCTCCTCCATCATGTCATCTCCACCATTACAGAGGTTACAGAAGACGCTCTTGGGTATCCACTGAGCGTTGCTCTGATTTGCAACATTTCTACCTTGAATGTCTGTTCAGCACTGAGCTTTGGAGCCCATGCTTCTTTTCATGCTTTTATTACAGGCTGCCACTGGATTCTCATAAGGCAAATTGGCCCCAACTCTCTTTAAAAACAAACAGCCTCTCCTAGTGCTTCAAAATAATTATCTCCAAAAGGGAATGAGGCAGCCCATCCATTGTCAGTCCTAAATGACATCATGGCTGGTGTGCAATATTTAGAAGATTAATAACATCTGCTTTTTAAATCACGTTTGGTCGCAGACCCTGGAGCTCACTTCAAACATATGGGGTGTTTTGTATGCACGATGTGCAGGCAAATCCTACACAGTCGAGGCCCAACCAGAGAAAATGCTGTAATGAAACACTGGCTTCCTTTTACTGAAAGCCTTGTACACAATGGGCATGGATGACCGCTCAGGCCGACTCTGTCTCTCTTCACCAAAGTCAGCCTGTAGGACTCATGTTATTTTCATTTAGCTTGAAAGAAAAGCGAAAGATCCAAGAGATTTTAAAACTTAGCTAACTTCTGACAGTGAGTAAGTGATGAAGCCAGGATTCAAACCAGAGTAGAAATGGTTCCAAACTGGACTGTTTCAGCTCTCCCAACCTGTTTGCAATTTTGATCAATGGGTCATATTCAGATGCAAAGACTTGATAGAACATCCATGATGAAATCGTACTATTGATGCATTGCATCATCTTCAATTGCCCAGTTAAACACAGCCCAGAGAGTGGAATTGGACCAAAGTGACCCTTTCATCCTGGGAACAGTATATCCACGTTCATTTCTTGGTGTTTGGTAAAGCGGCCCACGTCACAGGGAACCGAGAGCCCTCACAAAAACCCCCGCAAGCCCTTGCTCCTGGTCTACACTGACTGATATCCAAAGATGAAAACGCAAGTGAAGGATTGTCTGCATTGTAAATGTGTTTGCCTGAGGTTTTCTTTTCTTTTTTTTCTTTTTTCAGGGTTAGAGAAATTGGCAGCCTGCCCTCAGTCTTTCAAGCAGTTTTCAGCGCTTGAAGGAAAAGAAAAGAAGGGTCAAAAACAACGAGCACGTGCACAATTTCTAAATGTTTCCAGAACCAAAAGGGTTGTTCAGGCAACTTGAAAAGAAATTGATAAAAAGATTGGAGAGGCATTCTTATGTCTTTCCTGCTTATGGGAGAAGGCCCTAGAGTATGTGCTGGCAACACAGAATCTCTTCCCAGGCCCCTGAGCACAAGGGGATCTGTGTCTGCATTTTCCCGGTCTTTGAGGGCACTTCTCTTTTGTCCTCCCTCCACTCCCACATTTCAGACCACGTCTTCATCTCTTAAAGACCCTCGGAGGATGAAGATGGCAGCTGAAAAGGGAATGCCTTTAAAACCTTTCTGCCCAAGCCACTTAAGCTGTTGCTAGCAGTTGTAGATGGGTAACCATTTGCAGGGGTAGGCCAGGAGCGAGGCGCTTAGTGGTGAGCTTGCACCTGCCCTGCCTCAGGTGTTATACCTGGGGCGGTCACAGGTGATGTCAAGGGTGGGCAGAACAAAATGGCTCAGGCATGGACTGTGAAGCTCAGAAGACGGAGCTGTGAGTCACCGTCACCGGTGTGTGCAAGCGGGCCCCTCTGTCTCAGGCAGGGGATGATGGAGAACAAGATAAAGATGGCAGCGGCCTTCACGGGGCCCACACGCCACTGAGGGAAGCTGGTGAGAAACAAGTACAGACGCAAATCTGAAGGACACCAGCAGGAAAGTGGTCAGGATGGGGAAATGGCATTTAATCTGAGGCCTGAAGGAAAAGCGGATGCCAGCCATGCAGAAAGAGGGGGGAACATTGCAGGAAGTGCTCAGATCCACCGAAATCCAGCGAAGAGGCCAGGGGGACAGAGGGAGGTCGGGAGCTGGGGCACGAGGGGCTTTGCAGAACCCAGCAAGGAGGTCAGACTCAATTCCAAATGCCTGGGGAAATAAATGTAGAGTTTTAAGCATGGGAACGGCTAACCCACCCCCTCACCTCTGTCAGCAACTCCAACCTTCACCTGTTTTTCAAAAAAAAAAAGTTTTATTGACCCAGAGCCCCACCCACTCACATATATAGTGTCTGCAGCTGCCAGTGTGCTGTGGTGCAGAGGTGAGTAGTCACACCAGAAATCATATGGCTGGCAAAGCCGAGACTCCTTGCTGTCTGGTCCTTCACAGAAAATGTTTGCAGACCCCTTGCCCTATACCATGGGACCTGGGGCGATTTCAACCTCTTTGAGCATCAGTAGTTTCTCATCTATAAAATGAAGATATTAATATGATGGAAACAGGTGAATTTTATGGTATGTAAATTATAAATCAATAAAACTTTAAAAAATGAAGACCACGGGAATGGGTGTGATAGTATTATAGGAAGAATCAAAGGGGATCTTGGCTAAAAATCAGGTGGCCTGGCACATAGAGCTCACCAATGGCTTCTGCTGCTAAAACTACTACTAGCAACAGCCTTGTAAAGCTAGTCTTATTATCCATCACTTATCGATATGCTACAGTTCAGAGAAGGTGTCACAAGCCCAAGGATGCACAGCATTCGTTGAAAGGTCTAGGATTCTCACCCGGGTCTGAGACATGACTGCGCCTTCCCTGTGACCCACAAAGTCAAGTTGGACTGAAAGGTGGAAGTAGATCCTAGGGGCAACAGGTCGTTTGGGTGAGCTGGAGAGCATCCATTTTAAAGTCTTTTTCGCCGTTTTTGGTTTCATGCTGTGTGAATTCTCACTGCCCTATGTTTCACTCTGAGCTGGACGGACACGTGAGCTCTGCACTTCTGGTGAAATCTGGCCTAAGTTTTGCTTCAGGAGGTGAGAAACTGTCAGAAACTGCTGAGCTGGGCCGGTTGCTGGGCCCCATCAAAGACTCTGGCCAGGGCCTCCAGGCCTGGGCCTCAGACCACCCCGCCCGCAGCTTCCTCTGGGCAAGGACACAGTCAGCTCACCTTGTTTCGAGTTTCGGCTCACCCCCTTTCAAGTTTCGCTTCTGAGCAGTTCACACAGAACCTTTCCTCCCCGTGCCTGTGGCTGGTCTTGGCTGTGCAATGCAGTCTGAGAAGTCAGTGGCCCTGGGTGAGGAGCTGTGGCTGGAAGGCTACGGCAGACGGAGCAGGGGGCAGTAAGCCGGGAGGCTCGGGGCTGCGCCAAGCTTAGCCCCGGATGCTGAGTGTGGGCCAAGCAGTGCCACCTTGCCCAGCCTCAATCACCCCTCCCAAGAGTTCTCTCAAGGGCTAATAATCTGCCAGGCCTGTTCTGAGGCTGCATCTTTAGGCACAGGTAGAATTTAGGGTCCCAGGTTTTACTCTTGCCATGACTTTTCAGAGCTATAACGGACTTTAGAAGATGTCTCGTTTTCCTCCCTCATTTTACAAAGGAGGCAGCCAAACTCAGGAAGGCTAAAGGATCTGTCCCAGGCTCCAGAGGAAATTGGGGGCAAAACAGGGTACTAGAATCCACACTGGCCTGTGGTCCAAGTCCTCTATCCACCAGGCACCCCACTGTCCACACCGAAGCCCCACATCGCCTTGGATTTGAGCCTTTCTTGAGAACAAAAACCTAAGAAAGGGGCTCCGTGAGTGCTTACTACATCTTAGATAAATTAGCAGCCTTTTTCTTTAACGTGGCTTGGCAGCTTCCCCAAGCACCTGGTCGGGACAGGGCAGGCCTAGTCCTCCTGCCCTCAGAGGAAGAGATGGGGCTGCTTCGGGCTAATGCACAGAGCCTCAGGGCTGCCCCAGCGAGGACTGTCACCTGATGTGCTGTATGCAGGGCTCACTTCCCTTGCACGACACCTGCCTTCTGGGACCGAGTGCCACTCAATCCAGGCCAGTAGGGCAAGGAAGACTGGGAATGGGGGAGAGCACACAGGCCGTTGCTGGGGAGAAGATGACATGGAAAGCAGCCCAGGCTCTGTAAGGAAGGGGCAGTGATAGGGCTTCACAAGCTGTGCTATTTGGGAATAATAGCAATGCAAGACTGTTCTGGGGTCAGAGAAGCCAGTGTATTCAGAGAGCCCCCTCCCTCCTGCCATCAGCCCGTCTGCTCTGTGTCCTCTTCTGCCCTGGGGGTCACTTGTTGGCAATGAAGCCATGGGCTGAAGTGTACAGAAGAGCCCAAGATGATGTAGGTCGGACTGAAGCTTCCTACTACCCTTAGACAAGTCACTCCATTCAGCATGACCTACCTGGGGCTGGCTCAGGGAGCTAAAGACAACTAAAAGCAACTGAGCCCCTCTCTTCTACAAGCTCGTTATCTAATCAGGTAGAAGGAGCAGGGCAGGCAAACAAATATTTCAATATTTATAAGGCAGAGAGAGAAAGAGAGAAATTTGGGAATATGTGAGGGACAGAGAAGTAACCTCTAACACCGCAGCCTGGGAGACAGGGACGATGGCCAGGAAGGCTCAAAAGGACTTGACAGTTGAGAGGATCAAAGTTGGACAGTAAAGTGGGAGAGACCATCCAGTCTACATTGAATGAGCAAATGTGGAAAAAATGAGAAACCATTTGGTCCATGATGAAAAGAATTACCGACCTCCCGGCTTAGCCCATGGAAAGCTCTCATGATAGAGCTCAGTAATACCACCAAATTCCCAGGCAGGAGGGCCCCGGGGACATGGCAGCCCTCTGATTAAGTTCTTCTTGGGATTTAACTTCAGCTGGCTCCTATTTATTGAGAATCTGCACCATAAAAGGCACTGGGCCATTAGGCGGCACACTGCAGAAACCGCACATGAAAGACGTCTGTGGAAGTCTCTGGCAATTTTCTGCTCAGCTACCTCCTTGCCACCTCCAATTTGCTAACAGACTCCACGTTTGTTTGAGACAGCAACGAGTCCAGTCTCAGAAGGTGGCTCTTGTTTGGTAATAGGCCGGTTGGATTGTTCAATTTCACTTTGCCCCAAGCCCAGTTTTCCGGCCTCCTTTGCCGTAGAGTGTGGCCATGTGACACGTTCTGACCAACAGGACTTCTGGAAAAACATATGCTTCCAGGCTCAGTGACCTAACAGAGCCACGAAATAGCTCCCCAGCAGACCCCTCTGGGCCCCCAGGACTAATCTACACCTGTGTGCTTTAAAAACAAACATCAGCAGCAAACCCCACCAAATTCTAGAACTGAAACCAAAAGACCTGTCTGGGTGCTTCAGAGTCTCTGCTTTCACCTGCATGACTCTTGACAGATCACTTGGCTTCACTGAGTCTCCGTTTATTATCTGACAGACTATTCCAGCCAGGAAGGCTGATTCAGAGGAATGCATGAACCGTTGCAATGAAACTGCAAGTGTAAACTCCACAAGTGTTAGCCAAAGAAGTGTTATCACGTAATGCTAATAGTCCCTTGTGATTCAATTTAATTATTATAATTGTTATTCATAATTTTCTCACTTAATTTGTATTTTCCTTATGACTATTAACCAACAATGGAGTATCATCAAACCCCAATGTTTTCTAACAACTTTTCAGAAACATTTCTCATAATATTCATGAAGTAGAAGGTGATTGTGCATGAAAATCCTTTTTCATAGATTTTTATCAATGATATTGATTTTTGTATCATGTGATGTCTTTCATTTATCTTGTAATATCTTTAATAGGTACAAAATTAATGGAGAAATTCAAGTTTATTTTTAAGAAATTAAGTTAGTCTTACTAAATTTTTGGAAAATCCTATATCTTTTTGTATATTAACCAGGTAAGCCTGGCAACTACTGGGTCTTAGATGAAATTTGAGGAAGAGTATTAGCACAAGTTGGAAAATTTTCCCAATAAAAGTGTTTAATGTGATGATCCCTAAGTTCTTTCTCATTTATTTTAATAATCTATTCTTTCTTCTCTTCTAACAAAATTAAGAACTAGTACCTGCTTAAGCAATTTAGTGTTCAAAATTGGTTGAGCACATACTAGTCCCTCAGTTGAGTTATATTTGTCATTCATTTAGACAATGGATATTATTTAAGTTCCTACCATATGTCAGACTCCCCCCACCCCATGGTGCCGGGAAAATGACAAAGAATGAGATCGAGCTCAGAGAATCCTTTCTAGATGAGAAGGCAGGTCTGAAGGAACTAATTATAAGTATGAATGTCACAAAAGGGGGGGTACAGTGTAATGATGAAGCATCTTCTGTACCTACTACCTCTAAACTTTTCAGCTGTCCATCCCGGCAGAGGAAACAGAGCCTCAAATCACACCACTGCCGACAGAAACTACCCCAGTCCTCTGTGTGGCCTTAAAGACCCATACTTTTCCCCTCCTTCCTACCAGGAAGTGAGACTCCTATCAACTTCTCCTGGCAGAACATCGCCTCTTTTCTTCTCAATTTTCCAATTTCCCTGTTTTTGCTTCCAACCACCAGATAGACCTGAGCTTGGGAAGAGCTGGAACCTGCCCATCCTACCTGCCACCGGCAGTGCTGAGTAGGGAGGGGAGGAGATAAGCCCTCTGGTTGGTACTTGCCATCTTGTTTCTCTCCTCCCCATGGTCTTTCTGGGCAAGAGAGCCTTTTGCTGCCCCTATTGTGTTCTCAAGTGGCCTGCTGTCCCGAGGCCTCTCGAGGCTTTCTGTAGCAGTTTAAGATTGACTGGGACCCCAAACTCTCATATTTTAGCCAAAGTTCAAATGGTAACTCATCTGTATATTTTAGACCAAACTTATTTGGAGACGGATGTTTCTAGAAAATGTTCTTTGTTATGATAATGTCCTGTACTATATGTGCAGGGGAAGCCACAGTATACAAAAGGCATGATAGGAATTATCATATAATTTGGGAAGGCTGGAACTACCCTAGGCATGAGGTCTATACTTTACTTTTAGGACTGTCTTCTCAGAAACTCACTCATCGTCAGATATGAGTTGAGCAGAGAGATGAGGAAGTATTATAGAGAGTATGAAAGCCTGGGCAGCCTTATTAAAAGTATACAGGGAAGGGGTGGGGTGGGTAGGGCAGGGGAGGTTGATAGTTATCAAAGCCTGGACCAAAGGAGGGCAATCTGGAAAGATTCAGAAGCAATTTAAGCTAAGGTGTTATGTTTTTCTTTTAAATGATCATGGAATTGGGGGCAAGAGAAAAAGGAAAAGAGCTCATCATTGAATTTTCCTTTTTTCTTTTGATTTTATTCCAGGTGGGGTGGGAGTAGGGGAGATATGGCTGACTTCACTCATCTCTCTATATGTAATGAATAAATGCTGTTTCACCAACAGACTTGACAAGTTAAGGGGAGAAAAAACATTTGTTGTTCCAGGGACTGTGTGAAGCAGTATCTATAATCTTTTTCTTTGTTTTAAATATTTATTTTCTCATTGTGCGTTGCGTACACTTTAGTAAGGCACTTAAAATCACTTAAGGAAGGAGGCAGGACAAAATTTTTATAAATAAATAAATAAATACTCTCAAATGATCCGTATCCTTTGACTAAGGTACCTCTCTATTTTCTGGAAGTGGAAAGCAATGCTTGGGAAGGAGAACTGAACTGTCCACAGTTGATGGAAGAGCTAGACTTTGGTCTGAAGTGAGCTGACTCCAAAGCCCACTCTGTTTGCTACACACCAGGTTTTCTGGAGGAAGATCTCCTCTGCCTAAGATATACGGCAACTCTGAATTTCACTGCTACATGGAACTTCCAGAGGAGAGTGCTCAACTGGCTGGAAAAAAAAATAATAAACCACAACTATTATGTAGATTAAACACTCACTTCTCAATAATAGCAATCGCTGCATGAAATGTCCCTAAATACTCAGTGTGATGACAACTCTTTCTCATCTATTTTATCCATTCAAGAAATATTTATTGAGAACTCAATATCTGAAAATTAACGTGTCTTAAGAGTCAATTCAAATTGCCAAACGGAAATTTTCGGGGAGGCTTGATCAATTTTCAGTTATCTGGGAGCTTTGGTTCCATAGAACATATTGCTCTAGAAGATTAGTCCTGTTGACACTCCTAATCCTCACTGTAGTGCATTGGCCTCGCCTTAAACTTGGCTGTTTTTTTGGGATGCAGAACCCATGTACAGTCACTGGGAGGGTTAATGCCGTTGGAAAAGGACAGGTTAGACATTTGAAAAGCTTCTGCCTTAGGCCTGCCTCAACAACCCACCAACCTGGCACCTTTGGCCAAAGAATTGCACCTTTTTGAGTCTCTGGACTTTGATCCTTAAAAAGAATGGATAATAATAAGAAGAATGCCTTTCTCACATAATTGATCTGAGTGCCATCTAGGATTCTAGATTCTTAAGGGTATTAAAATCCTTAGAATTCTGCCGGGCTCTCTATAAATTAGGCCAAAAATGAATCCCAGATTGATTGCATTGATTAAATGAACTGGCAAATGTGGGGAAAAATGCAATGTACAATGAAAATTGCTGTATGTATTTACTTTTTATCATAGCTGTTTCTATGTGTCTATGTAACAAGTAGTTATCTATCTCCCATCTTGTTCCAGAAATAATTTAATGTGGTCTATTTAATATTATTATCTTGTTTTATGATTCATTTTCTAGTCAGCCCTATTCAGGCACATTATTTTCTAGAAATAATAATTATAGTGACTTCAATATAAAATAGAGTATACATGTATTGTTGGTTTCCTGCTAAGAGGCTGTCACCAACTTGTAGGTTTAATTGCTGCCCCTGACATGAATTTACAAGGCTGCAAAACTGTAAGAGAACTTCTATGCATTCATTCTTATACTTCAAAGGATTTAGACTAGCAGGAAAGTCTACATTTAAAAAACAAATCATCAGGAGTTACGATGCTACCTTTGCAACGAAACTTCCATCATGTCCCTGGATATAAAAGTTCTATGTTCAAGATCGACTTACATATTAATTCCATTCACAATGAATCTACAGAGCAAGAATTACTGTGCCAAAAACAACAGAGTTTCAGAAAAGTTGAGATCTTAATGCTGAAAGGGATCTTAAATATAATCTGGTCTAATTTAATCATCAAAGTGAGGCTGCCTTTTATAACATTCTTGAAAGGTTATCCAGACTCTGCTTGATTGCTCAAAATGACCAGGAGCTCACTACTTGATGAGAATGGTCTCAGAACTGGGCTTCTCTGACTATTCAAAATTATTCAAATGTGAACCGAAAAGAGTATGTATTTTGTAGTTAGGATGATCTGTGCTTTTACTGGCCTCAGTCATTTAACGAGGCATACAACCATTGGCAAATAATTTTTTTGACTTTGGCTATGGCTTTCTCAACCATAACCTGGCAAGAGGGGTATATTCCTACCAGAATGCTTGGGAAAGTGAAATTGGATCATGATGTAAAGTGCCGGCAGAGCTTAGTATGTACTCAATACAATATCAATAGTCCTTTCCTGACCTTATCCTCCTTTGTGTATAAATCCTTCTAGTTGCCAACATTATAAAATTGGGAACTTTCCAATAAAAACAAAGAAAACAAAAGGAAAAAACACCCCTGAAGTTCTGGCTTTTTTCACGGCAAGTTGAAGTGGAGGAGATAGCATGCTACCCTGTTCAGACAGTTCCCTCTTGAATGCCACCTGACTGATGTGGACATTGAGTTGGGTGGCCTCTACTTTGAGAAAGGCAGTTGCCTGTCCCTCTAGATGACCTCTTCTCTAGACTTCCCCTCTGACCAGGAGTTCAATCAGCTCTGGACTTTGATCCATAAGAGGCCTGCCTTTAGGAAAGTGTGCTCTGTGGCCACAATCCATGTTCTCAGCGTCATCGGAGCCTCCCTCGTAACTGCCAGGAACCCCATCCTCTCCAGGAGCAGCCGATTCGACTCCTGCATGAAGTCAGGTCAAGCATTGTCCTAGGCTTGATCTCAAGGCAAGTTCACAAACACCTTGCTTTAGCAGCTGGCTGACTAAGTGTTATCAATTCAAACTGAAATTGACACTGGCCCCTCCCTCTGGCCCCATGAAATACTGCGGAGCCTTCTGTCGCCTGTTCCCAAGCCCTACCTGGGTATCTCATAACTGGGGGCATGGGTTTCACTCATGGGCCAAGTGGAGTCTCAGAGCATCAGCTTTTCTAAATGTGAGAGCCGCTACCCTCTCTCAAGTTCTTTATAAGAGAGTTGGTGAGATCAGGCACTGCTGGAGGCTCAGGGCAAGTCTCGAGTCTAATTGCCTTACTCCCTCCCACCCCCTGGTGAGCTCCAGGGATACCTAGGAAAAGGGATCATAGGTTTGTCTGCTCTTTATCCTCAACAATTGAAATCACACACGGTCCCTTGTAGTGAATTGCTGAAGGGTGACCAAACTCAGGCTGGAACATGAGCTTGTGATGCCTGGTGGGAACTCTGGCTTTGTAAACACGGGGTGGGCAGCATTCTGATACCCAAGCAGGACTCTGGGACATGGTATGGAATCCTTTACTTTGGGTCACACCTCCAGTTCCCCATCATCCCTTCATTCATTCAGAAAACCTTCGTTGAACACCTGCTATGTCTTATTCTTTTAGGTGCTCAGGCCACAAAATATATAAAGATTCCAGCCCTTGGGGAGATTGTATTCTAATGAAGAGAAAGATAATAATAACACAATTGAAAGAGCCCAGATTTGGAAAGGACTAATGAAAAGAGAAGAAGTAGCGCTGGCCAAGGGGGTTTGGGGGTGTGTGAGAATGAGTGTGGAGGGGCTACCCGAGGATCAGTTAGAGCAGTCAGAAGGTAGCGGATAAAGGCATGGGCTATAATAATGAGGCTCTTGGCTTTTCAACCTTGGCTCCAGCACTTTCTAGTCATGTGACCATGAACAAGGTACTTAACCTCTCTAAGTTTCCTCATTTATAAAGTGAAGATAATAACAGTTTTCCTCACAAGGCTGCAGTGAGAGTTAATGGATAAAGGTGCCTGGTATACACTAAGTGATCAATAAATGTGTTTTCTCATTATTATTAAAATCCACATGCTGCATTTGAGCTAGTTGAGACCCAGAGAAAAGCTGTAACTTCCCCAAAAGCAGATGTGGCAGGACCTGGGCTAGAAGTCCAGATTTGTGATAGATCATAGTTCAATTTAAAAATGTGATGGCTTCATGACAATGCAAGGTGTCGGTGGAGGGTTGATGTATGGGAGCCCTGTATGACGTCATGAATGTTTGCTTTGTAAGTTCACAACTTTTATTATACACTTATTGTTTAGGTATGTTCATGTATGAATGATATTTAAAAATAGGGTGGGTTGGGGGAAAATACTTTGGTTAGTAGTAATATTTTGAGGAAGCTCTTTAATCATTAGTTAAAAATGTTTCACAGCAATGCAAGGTATTCGTGGTAGAGTGAGGTATGAGAGCCCTGTGTGATGTTATGCATGTTTGCTTTTTAAGTTCACAACTATTACTATACACTTGTTGTTTATGTATGTTCATGTATGAGTGATATACTTCAATAAAGTTTTTAATAAATGAAAAAGAAATGTGATGGCCAAATGTGCAGGTGTGTAGGGTACTGGTTGGAGGAACTCCTTCTGCTAGCTCACCTCTGATCTGGTGGCATTCCTGGGGAGAACTCTCATGGGAACATGATAGAATCTCAATGACTAATGTGTGGTTAATTGGTCAGGTCCACTATAGCTCTTGCGTGAAATAAATAAAATCTTTAAAAAAAAAAAAAAAAAAAAGCTTGTCCTCCAGTGGATGGAAGACAGCTACTTGCTGATTCACGTCCATGGGATCTTATATGTAATTGAAGATACATTAAGTCACCTGCCCGAGATATATATTTTGTCCATTCATCTCTTCAATAGACCATACAGTCTCATTTCACTGAGTTCCCAGAGGACCTCCTTTTCAACCCTTTTATCCTGTCTGTCACCCCTAGACTCTTCTCTTCCTTTTATATCACTCTTAGAAGGACATGCAACGGACAAATGGAAATGGACTGATGCAGGGGAGGAGGAGAGGAAGAGGAAAGAGGGATGGGAACCATCCTTTAAAGATATATCCTACATCTGTAGATGACATTCTTGGCAGAGAGAGAATTCTAAGACAGTGTTGAGCTGAGATTTCCTCTCCAAACTTTTGATCATGACCTCCACTCTTTCTTTCAAACCCTACCATGTTAGTATTGCCTACACGTTAGGGTATCTATGTACATTAGAAAAGAAGGGGAATGGTTCCCCCATTCCTATACTTCACCCAAGCATTCATCCTCCTTATTGAGAACTTCCTGTGCTCTGGGCTATGAATAAGTCTGAGAAACAGAAAGGAATAGAATAGGGTAGCATAGAGGGAAGCTCAGGTTTCTGTGGAGCCACAGAAAGGACCAACTACCTTTGTCTGCAAAAAAGATGGTCGGACAAGGCAGAACATGAGTTGGCACTTGATGAATGAGAAGGAGTTATTCAAATGGAGAAAATGGGAAAGACACATAGAGGAGCACGTGCCAAGACACAAATTAGAGCAGAATCACAGCACATCACATGTCCAGAACAGAGTATGTGGGAAGGGAACAACAATGGGGACCCCAAGGCAAGGACTGGATAATGGAAGGGTTGGGAAGGAATGGTGAGCAATTTGAATTCTATTCTGAAGCCAACAGGGAACCACTGAATGGTTTTAAAGAGTAAATGGAAAATATTAGTTTTGTATTTTGCAACGATTACTATGGCTGCAGTGTGGATAATGGAGCAGAGGGGAGCAAGAACAGAGAAATCAGATGGTGACTCAAAGAGAAATATGATGGAGATCTGAACCCAAACAAGGGAAGCTGGAAAGAGAAGAAGGGTTCGATTACAGGGTAATCCCCATAGGAACTGATGATTTAAACCAGTTAGCTTAGGCTATGCTTGAAAAACAAATAATCCCCAAATCACAGTGGTTCACATCAACAAAGACTTATTTGTAGATAATAGTTATGTTCAGCAGAAGAATCTGAGGGCTCCTATGCCTCTGCACTGTGTCCACCTCATCTGGCCTATGGTGGTCTTTTGGGTAGAAGGAAAGAGTGATAGTGGAACCATACAAGCATTCTAAAGACTTCTCTTTAGAAGCAGCACAAATCACCTTTGCTGCCATTTTATTGGCTAAGTTATGTGACCAAAGCTGACAGTACTGTGGTAGGAAGTATTATATTTCCAAAAGGACTGTCCTTTTGGAAGGGGCCGATCATGCTTTGGTAATAATATAGTCTATCACCAGTTGCCCCATTGGTCACATTTCTCCTTCACTCATGCAAAATGCACTCATCTCCTTCCCAAAGGGAGACAACTCAAAAGTCCCATCCAACCCCTGCATCTAACTCAAAATCTAGAATTTCGTATGCATTGATTCATCAAGTCTGGAGATAGTTCCTCCTGATCTGAATATGTGTGAGTTGTGCCCCGCCTCCCCCATGAAAACACAGAGGTGTTACTGGAAGACCGGTGTCTTAGTTTGCTAAAAAACTGCTGGGAGCAATATACCAGAAATGGGTTGGCTTTTATAAAGGGAATTTATTAGATTAAAAGCTTACAGTTCTGAGACTATGAAAATGTTCAAATCAAGGCATCATCGGAGATGCAGTGTCATCTAAGGTTGGCTGCTGGCGATCCTAGAGTCCTGCCACCGGGCGAGACATAGTGTCGGTTCTGCAGGTCTGAGTCTCTGCCTCCTCCTCCAGGCATACTTCTTCCCTGAGTTCAGCTATGGGCAATCAAGCATATGGCTCATCTCTTCCAGCCTCTCAGGGTTTCTCTATCTCTACTGCTGTTTCTCTGTGTGTCTCTGCCTTCAGTCCTCCATTTATAAAAGATTCCAACAGGAGGACCAAGACCCACCCTGGGTTACGCCTCACTGAAGCAATCCAATCAAAGCCCCACCCCCATGACTCCAGTCCAGTGAAAGTGTCCCACACCCACAGGAATGGATTAACTTCAAGAACACAAAAAGCTTCACGCTGTCACAAGAGGTAAGATGAGAGCAATGGGCTCTCTTATTTGAAAAATAAATCACTCACTAGTCCTTAATAATTCTTAAATCCCCCTGGACAGCTATCACAAGATCTTTCCACCCTGGAGGTGGGAAATGTTTCTTGGTTAGGACCAAGTTCCCTTTCCTGGGAGCAGCCCCAGTCCATTGTTCTCCACAGCTCTTGGAGGGCAAGATATGGTCCAGAGATATTGTCAAAGGTGTGGAATGAAGGGTTAGACTTTTGTAGCCTATTGAGATGTGTGCAAATAGCTTAGATTGTTTGTGTGATTGGTGTGTGTGTGTGTGTGCAAATGTATCTAAACCAGCAAGTTCAAATTTATTTCCAGGTTGGAGATCACACTCAAATATGGATGCCCCTCCCCCTTACATTAAGTTGACTTTTTCATGATTCTAAACCTTCATTTGGACATTGACATGACCCTAGGCACTCTAGGTGGGTGCTGGTGGAGACTGTGGGAATTGGGAATGTTTTCATGAAGAGAAGTGATACCAATAACCATTCTTCTAAGACTTTAAGGCAGGCTTTTAGACTCTGTGAACTTCAGTTTTTCTTTTCTATGCAGTGAGGTTAACAGTCCCCATCTCACCTTTCTCAGAGGATCTCTCCCACAACTAGGCTTCTACACTAAAGAAGAGACAGGTTCAGAGTATTTTTATCACTTCCTCTGGGTAGATGTGAACAGCAGTGATGTGAAAATAATCCAGTGACCTTGTTGGGGTCTGGATGGGAAGTTCAGACACAGCTTTAAACAGCAACAAGCATCTCCTGCTTCTTCTAAATGTAAAATTTATCCTTTTGACTCACACAGACCTGTGCTATTATATAAAGGTTTAACTTGTTCATTTACTCTTCTTTCATCAAAAAGATGAGAAAATTTTATAATTTCATAACAGCAGACACCATGGAGATCAACAAATACTCCACCTGCTCACTCCACCTGACTAGTCTTAGACAATGAACTGTGGTAGAAGTGACAGTTGACACGTCTGGAAGGAAATGGAGAAGAGCCATGTGTGACCCCCAACCCCTACGCCAGCAATCTTGTTCCCTACCATGGCGAATAAGTGGACACCATGTTCAGATAAAGTACCTATGAGATGGTGGAGCCTGCATCCCTGGATAAAATCCCATACTGAACTGCATGGGAAATGTAGCATGATCCAGAAATAATGGTTATTTTAAACCATCAAGATCTGGGAATGTTTGTTACTGCAGCCTGATCTAGGCATGCTGACCAGTACATTGAGGGTCGAGAGCTCTTCTTTGACCCAGGCAGGAGAACTTTATAGATTGTCTTATAGATTTTTCAGAATGGCAATGTAAAGGTCACTTTGACTTAAAACCCTCCTATAGCATTAGAAGAAACTAAACCCTTGGGAAGGGAATCTACTGATCAACGTTATATAGCACTTAAGAGAAGGACCAGAACATGGTCCAATTCTTAGGCTTCTATCCCACGCTGCAATTAAAATGAACGCTCTCTTTTGATATGTTGTAGACCCAGTCACAGACTTGATATCACATTCAATATTCAAAATTACACAAACGATTCCAACATCAGCCTCTCTGCCCCAATTAAAATTAAACTCTCTGCACTACATGCATATTTATACAATCATCCCTTCTGACTAGACATAGTCATGTGCATCGACTTCAAAGCTAAATCATGTATTGTCTGAACAAAACAGAAGCACGAGGAGAACAGGCTGGTGTTGGGAGCTGGGGATAGTGTCTCCATTAGACAGGCAGTTAATTTCAGGTTTGGAGTTTCAACAGCTGACACGAGGTGGATTTAATAGCCTGACATTTTCTCTCTCTCTATTCCTAGATAGCAGGCTCAACTTTGGCTGGACCTGTTGCCGGGTAAGGATGATATGAACACTGTGCTGTGTACCCTGTGGCATTATTTAAAAGCGAATCCCTAATCCCTGTTTAATTTTATGAACTGTCAAAATGATTCTAAATATCTCCCCTGTTTGCATTTTCACCTCGGGACAGGAGTCCAGAGGTACAGACTTGGTGTACAACAGTGGAGTTCAGGCAATTTTCATCTCATAATGCCTATAGCATGAGCAGCTGAATTTGTAATAATCACCAGATTATCTCTAAAGATCACTCTGTTGTACCTGCAAAATGGTTCTGCAGGAAAATGCAAAAGATACAGGGAAAAGTAATTGATGAGAGGCAGGTGATGATTACTCTTCTTAATCCCTGATGGGAAACAAAACAAAACAAAAAAAGCACCAAGACACATGGTGGTAATTTCTGTTAAATGCTGTTTGGAATTTGCAGTGGCAGAAACCTGCTCGCAAGTCAAAGATGGCCTCCTCCTGCCCCTGCAGGCAGCTCATGGTGTACGGCCACAAGGGCTCAGGGCAATTCTCAAAAGGCGTCCAGAAGAGAAGGCAGGACCGCAGGGCAATGGAAGGTCAGAGTGGCCTCTTCTAAAACGGTGGCATCAGGCAACGCAGGGAGCATGCTGGTGCAACACCTGGCCCATGGCAGGGCCTCTGAACATGGGGTGTGTTTCCTACTCTTTCTTTCCCTGCTGCAGGCAGCTGCCTGGGGTAGTGGAAGAAAGGCCGGAGTCAGCCCGGCAAGCTGGGAAATGACTGCGTGGCTTTGGCCCAGTGGTACCCTGTCCCCTCTCTGGAACTCTGTCCATGCATCTGACAAAGAAAGGTGGGGAACTCTTGCATGATGGCAGCAAACCGCCACCAACATGGACCAAAAAAGAACTGCACCCCTTCTCTGTGCCAGGAACTGGATTCGGCAGTTTGTAGCCATTCTCCTTTGAATCCTGATTATTCTGTGAGGCAGGTGTCAGAAAGGGGAGGGTGCAGGACTCTTGTTGCTTCTGCATTATCAGTCTCTGATCTTAGGGAAAGAAAAAAGGTTGGGTTCAAGAGGCAAATTAAGGATAGGCAAGAAAAGTTCACACGTCTGGGAATATCCCATATTTAAAGGAATGTAAATAATCACTATGCAAAAAACCATTAGAAAATCATCCCTCACCTCAAAGTTCTCAGAGTGGAAGTTCTAGGTAATAGAATCTTGGAAAACTGAAGATTAATTGGAGACCCTGTTTGCTCTTTTAACCCACTGGCTAAAGGGACCACAATGGAAACTTTCTTTTACCTTTAAACTTGAGGACACTAAGAATGAGGTTTAGAAGTCAATTTTTCTTTTTCAGGATTGACAGAGAAAGAAAAGTCAGAGTTGAATCTGCTCAGACTTCAGATTATCAAAATAAAAAATCACAATAAAGCTTGTGTTTTTCTCTTCCCGAAAGGAAAAGCCCATCCATTAACAGTTCTGATGAGCTCAATCATCCAGACCAAAACCCATGTCCCATGACACGTTGGAGCCATCATCAGGTGGAAGGCAGGACGGTGGTTGCCGGCATCCCCAGCCAGAGGTCGTCTGGAGGGCATAGTCAGTGTGTGCTTCTGAGTCTTGATGCATCCAGACGGTGCAGAGGTTGGTGTTGCTGCTATTTTGTTGGCTTGCTTTAAGTCTGAGGGGGCTTTTGGGTCCATTTATCAGGCACCACTAGGTAGGGACTTTGGCCTTTTGATGATGAAATCTTCCCAGGTGTAAGCTAAAATTTTTACCAAACAGTAGTGATGAATTTTCTCAGAAGACTGGTAGAATGGATTTTCTTACGTCTATAATTTTTTTTTTTTGAATACCCTATAATTTATAAATTACTCAGCGAATTCTCTTCTTGTGATGCTCTTTCACAGAAGGGAAAATTTTACATCACTTCAACATCAAAGCCAAACCATAGCTAACCACTTTAAATACTACAAAATACCTAATGATGCTGCTTTAAAACATTTATGGTTTATGAAGTGCTTTTACTAGACTGTCACACCAACAGTGTGGCATAATATAGTTTTATTGACTAATAAAATATTTTAAGTAGCATTAATAATATTTAATATTTAATCATTGTAATATTTAACATTTCATACGCATTAAAGTAATAAATGGGGAGGGTACTGTTATAAATTAGATATTGTGTAGGTGCCTTACATAATCTCACTCTGTCTTCACGGCAACACCAAAAGGTTGATTGTAATGATCATTTTCTAGATTTAAAAAAAGGAAGTTGCAAGCAATAAACCAATGGCTTCACCCATGTCACACACCTAATAAATGAAGAGGCTGAGCACAAACTCAGGTCTTCAGATGCTAATTGAAATAATTTTTACAGTGTGTGACATTAGCCAGGTTTCAAAATATGTGTTATTTGTAAGTTACATGACCTTCTCTTGTACGTTACACCATTGGCAGAAAGTTCCTATCTTTCCACAGAGTAAAAGGCTGCTATGATTTCTGAAACTTACTTGGTGCAATGAAGAGTCCTACCATATATGAAACCCGGAAAGGGAAAATTAAAAGCCAAATAATCTGGAAAGCGAGTTGTGCATGAGTGCTCATTAGAGAAAGCAAAACCCTCCCTTTTTCAGAGAAGGTACTTTGTACCTCATCACAGGGGAGATGCTTGTGTAAATTTCACGCTGCAGGGGCCCCACGTGAACATATGGGCCCATTAATCATGAAATATTGATTGTGGATTGAAACTATGAAACAGGTTCCATAACACATGGGTTTGTTCTGTTGGTCCGAAGTGTTAAGTAAAATACCACACAAGCCATGTTAACATTCATCTCCTGCTCTCCTTCTGTTAGCAGGTTAGCATTCGCCCAATTCACATATCCTCAGGTTTATGAATTATTAATCAAAAGAGCTAAGAAGTCAATCCAATCTGGTTAGATACAGTAGTTCTTGTGGCTTCCAAACTTTTAAATAATGAATGGTTTCATCACTCCCCCAGTGGATGTCAAGCAAGGAGAATGTCTGGAATCAAAATCCCACTGGGTAACAAAAGCGACATAGTCCGAAAAAAAAGGAGTAATTTTTAATAATAGCAACTCCAAGCTATTGTATCATCACTGTCACTCTCGAGAGAGATCATTTCAGAATAGGAAGGAGAGGTGTCTTTAAAAAAGGGCTTTATTGCATCAAAGATTGCCAGAAAAAGTCATACAACAGAAGTGTGCTGGTAGAGGATATGGATACATCCACACAAATACATTGTATTGTAAATCTTGTGTGCCTTTTATTCCCAATTCTGCAGAAGAAAAATGAACCTTTAATTATTCTTTATATTGGAGGAATTCTCTGATGAACATCTCATCATGTTTGGGAACTTGGAGAAAATAGTATAGACTAAAAGACAGGAAGTAATGGCGAACTTAGATTGGCAGGATTATTGCGAACAGTGGGACGCAGCACTGATAGGAAAGTAGTCAATGGGTAATAAAGGAATGAAAAGACCAACTGGGAAAAAACCACTTGTATCAGGTGAGGAATGCGGTACAGCAATGCAGACTTTAGGTAAAAATATGGGGATGAGAAATAGTATTGCTAAATATTGGTGTGTGACAAATGATTCATGGCAGAACTAACTCCAATCAAATGGTTTTAGAGTTCTCCACTGGATTCTATTGCATATTGTATGTATTTGACTAAGTGATCCATCTGTCATTTCTGGAGATGTCTGCAGAAGGAAACTGGCTTTTTCTAATCAGGCTTTGCCCCAAATCTCATTGAATAGTTCTCCAGTAAAATGGGATTAAACATGCATAGATTACTAACAGGCCCACAGGAGATGCGTTTTTTTTGTTTTTTTTTTTTTTTTTTCTTTCCCCCAACCAGAGTTGCCATACAAAACACAAGGCAACAAATTACATTTGAATTTCAGTTAATTAACCATTTTTTTAAGTATGTGTGTCCCAAATATGGTATGAGACCTACTTATACTAAAGAGAAAACAGTAACAAAGTCCTTGGTTTTCTAAAATTCAAATGCAATTGGATACCTTATTTTTTTAATTTGCAACCCTACCCCAAATTCAAATTCAAATTTGAAGATATCTGTACCCTTTAAAATTGTTTTGAAAGGAAAAATCTTAATGAAAAAACCTTATATATAAATAAATTTTAGGTTTACAGTGTGACTTCCTCCTGCATTCCATCCCCCTTCTGTCTCTTCCTCCCTTTTCTTCCTTCCAATTTTCCTGAGCAGATAGATATGCCATGATCTGTGCTACGTGTGAGGATAGAACACTGAATCTGACCAAGTCCATTTTCTTGGTAAATCTCCCATTCCCACGGGGGAGAAAGTCATGTAAACTACCACTGACCCAAATGAAAATGCTTTAAAATGCATACAATCACTCATCCATTCACTCATCCACCTACCCACCAACCCATCCATCCATCCATCTGTCCATCTATCCATCCATCCATCCTCCACGTAAAATCTGAATTGCCAAAGAAGAAATTATTGCTTCTGCTTCAAGGAGAAAACTTGCCACACTTCTGCAATATTTCTATAAAACAGATATCTCATTTTATGGATGGTAAAATCAAGTCAGAGATGTGAGTACTGCAGAGCTGGTAAGCATCAAATTTGGGATATCAACCACAAACCTTGAAGTCAAAATGCATCACAATTTGATACATAAGAAGAGAGAGTTAAGCATGCACATTGTAACTTTTTCTCTCTTCTGCCATCCCCCTCCCCCACCCCCGAATCTCTACCTCCTCATGTGCTCACACACTTCTCTCTCTTGCCATCAGGGGGCCAGGACCCTGTGCTCTGTCACCTGTGTGCCAGGCTGCCTCCTTCCCCTCCCCCCCCCCCTGCTTCCTCGCTCTGGATCTGACCGCAGGGGCTGTGAGGCTGGCCTCTGAGCACCAATTTCTCAGTGGGGCACTTCCTCCCGCACTCGGCTCTTGCAAGTTGTTTATCTCTCACAAGGATAGTAACTAAGATAGTATCTGTGAAACTGTATCTGTCTGGGCACAGATGTCTGCCTCCGTGGCAGCCTCTTAATCGGCCTGCTGTGCCTCACCTTCCAGAAGTCTCCTCCTTCCTCCCTCTGGAACCCCCTCCTTCCATTTTGCAGATGATTAGTTGAAAAGCAGCAGGGCAGAGCTTGCAGCATCTCGGCTTCACCAGGGAGCATTTGAGCTGCTGGAAAAGACATCCCTTCCTGGTCTTTGCACAACTAGGTGGGGAAGACTGAATTTAGATACTGCTTACTGCTGGACCACGGATTAGGACTGGCCAGAAGGGGAGGCCACAGAGACCCCCATGGTATCGGGATAAAGCACACCTGAGGATGTGAAGGGGGAAAAAGGGGGTGCTGACCACGTGCCACATTTAGGATCCCAGGTGGCCATGGTGGAGACTTTAGAGCGTGCTTCCCAAAGGACCTGTCTGTGAGGATGGAACTGCTCCGTATCTGTACTGCCCAACATGGTAACTTTGAGCCACATGTGGTATGAAGTGGCCAGTGCCACTGAGAAATGGAATTCTATGTTTTATTTAAGTAATTGAAATTGAAATGACCACATGTGATTAGTGGCCACCAAATTGGACAGGGCAGTTTCAGAACATGCTGCCAGATGCCCATTTTGGAGATGCACCCCTTTGGGCTGAAAAGCTGGCTGCTTCCTGCCCCCTGTGAGCACTAAAGGTCGTCAGCTCGCTCACTCTTAGCTCATTTCTTCAGTTTCCCTATCGGCAAACTGATGGAAAACCCTGCCGTCGTCACAGCATGTTGCAAAAATCCAGTGAAATAATTGATCATAGCAGCTAATATCTTCGAAACGAGCCTCGCCGCTGTAGAAGGACTCTGCCATGTCTTCCACGTGCCCTCTCCTCTGGAATCCCCCGAGGAGTGTTGAAGTCATCTGCTTACTGGGGAAGCTCAAAACAAAGGCAAGCATCGTTTCTTTCCTAAAGCTTACCACCATTTCTCTCTGCCTCTGGAGAGATGGCCCATGGACGTGGCTGGAAAGGCACTTTGGTGTCTGAATGGCTTGACTTTCAGTCCCATATAATCTCATCACGCGGGCAGGTTTTTAACCTCCTTGAGA
The DNA here is from genome assembly GCA_026826555.1 of Tolypeutes matacus. Taxonomy (NCBI): domain Eukaryota; kingdom Metazoa; phylum Chordata; class Mammalia; order Cingulata; family Chlamyphoridae; genus Tolypeutes; species Tolypeutes matacus. The sequence goes on along the minus strand of JAKSZT010054523.1, from coordinate 4,397,943 downwards.
TTCCACGTTCTCATTTGTGAAATGGAACCCCGATACTTATGGAACCCCGATACTTAGGGCATCGGAGCCGTCAGTGAGAACGGTGGGAGGTCCTGTCTCTGAAGTGCGAACCACAGCACTCAGGGTCCCCAGGAAATGTCAGTGCCCATCAGTGCCCTTAGCAAACAGCCTCTGGTTTTGGTGAAACATTTAGGATGAATGGTAGACTTTGAATGCCTGACTAAGGGCCACTGGGAATAGTACAAAGGGAAGTTCTGTGGGTCTGATTGCACTTCTTACCGACTGCTGTTCCCCAAGCCCTGCCAAATGCCTGACGTTTCTAGACTTAAGTCACTCGTCTCCACTGGGTCTATTTACATGCAGCAAAGCAAAGTTTCCAGCTTTTAAGGAGAGAGGCTTTTTAAACCATATTAAAAAAAACCTCAAAAGGTTTCCAAGACATCAAACAGCTCTTAAAATAATATTTTGATGATTTAATTGTAAATAAATCAGGAACATGTGGATTAAATTTCAATCAAAATGCACATGTAATATGCTTGGGCTTTTATTGAAGTTGGAGGCTGAAAATGCTTTGTGACATGGGACAGGGCTCAGACGGAGGGGAGTTTGCCCTGCCCTATTTTGTTTGTATGCACTAAAGGAAATTTTAGCTGGGAAGGGAGTTTTCAACTTTCACAAGATCTGATTTGAAATACCCATGATGCCCTGTCTTCAAGGCAATGGAGAGGGGAGCACCAAGGTCCACGTGATGGCAGAGCTCAGGCTGTGGAAGGCGATGGTCTCTTCCAGCCCACAGAGGGGACCAGGAGGTCCGGCCACAGACCCAGCTGGTAGAGAGAGAGAATTCATCCTCAGGTGTGCTGCTGTGAGCAGGCGTGATGGGCTAAGAGGCAGGGAGTGTTCAGAGATGACTGAAAAATCACTTTACACACACACATGTAAAAGTGCTGGCAGACAAACATGCCGTTGAGTAGAGCCCAGGGAAGGAAATAGATTTGGGGAACATATGAACCTTCTGCTAGAGTGATCCCACTCCCTTGTTTCTTTCTATTCTCAGGCCCTTTTCTTTCATGCTCTAACGCATTCAAGGCAGGAAACCAGAGTGGAGGAAAAAGATTCATGAAGAGAGATTGCCCTTTCCCTTCCCTCCCCTCCCCTCTCCTCCCCGCCCTTCCGCTCTTCTCCTGTCCTTTCCTTTTCTTCCCTCATTTTCCTTCCTCCCTCTCCCTTCCTTTCCTCTCTTTCTCTTCCCTACATTCCTGATTTCTTTCTTTCCTTTCTTCCTCCTTCTCTCTTTGTGTCTCCATCTCCCCCCTTCCCTTCCTTCCCCCTTTCTTTTCTATCTTTCCTCCCCTTTCTCCCCTCCTTCCTCCCTCCTTTCCTTTCTTTCCTTCTTTCTTTGCTTCTTAGTGAGCGCCTCTCCCGTGCACATCCAGGATTTCTCCTGCCTCCTGTGAAAATCATTCCCAATTGCCCTTTCATTCTCAGGGAAGCCAAGGTCCTTGCTTACTCCACCCCGCTGCCTGAGGCCGGCAGCTGATGAGCGTGTCGGGCGCCCTGGCACGCCTGTGCGCAACGGGAAACCGCAGGTTTGGGAAGCAACACGCAGGTGCAGGAGGCTCCCGGCGGTGTTGTGAACAACTGGACTTTCGCAGCGAGGCGAAACCTGTGTGCAAACCGGCCCAACGAACCCCAGCCGCTGAGTGTGGTTTCAGGAGGAGGGCAAGGTAGGGGCAGAGCCACTAATCACGAGTTTTGGGGCAACAGAACGCCCCCACCCGAGGCCCTGCCTGTCCTCCCACAGATCGCTGGCTTGGTCCAAAGAGCTCAGACTTGAAAGAGCGAAGACCTGGTTGAGTGCTGGGTAAACACAAGAGCGTTTACAGGTTAAATGTCAGTCCAAGCAGTCCTCCCAAGCCTCCCGGCTCTTCATTTCTTTAAGGGGAAGTTTTAGAGAACCCACCCCGTCGGGCTCATCTGATGAGCAAATAAAATGTCTGAAGGGGAAAGCTGCGCGTCACCACCCGTCATTCTCGTAAAGCTCCGTCCTGACGGCAGTGTCCCGGCTCAAAGGGACTGACCTCGGCCGGCTCACCCCAAGGACTTCTGGGTGGCACCACCACCGGCCCCAGGGAACTGACCCTTGGCTGCGGGGCCTGGTCCTGCCCTCAGCACCAGGATGTGTCTGGAGAAAGACACAAGGAGCAGTCTGGGGGACTGAGGGTGGGAGCCTGCGTTCTGGAAGATTCCCCTGCCTGGGGATGCCTGGCACAGAAGACGGCCTGGAAATCACTGCATCCTTGTTACCTCGATGATGGCAATATGGAAATCACAGCACTGGCCCTGTGCTTCCCTGCTTCATGAGCTGTCATCCTCCAGAGTCTGGTGCCCTGGCCACTGCTGCTCCATTTCACAGAGGACGAAACTGAGTCTCTGTGGGGTTGACTGGCAGAGGAGGTAGAGCTTGGACATAAGAGCCAGGGTTTTGGCAGCAACCAAAGAAGTTGCTTGTTGTAAGGCTCAGGGGAAATAAAATATGTTTCAATGATTTGCCATCTATAAAGCTTACTCAAAAATTGGTTCTTTTTATTAAGACTAATATCATTAACATAGCATTAACACTGAAATATAAATATTAATTCTATTACTAGTAATAAACTATTATGTTACTAACATTGATTATGAACACCAATTAGTAGCCATACTAATTACTCTACTACTACTACTAACAGTGCCAGCTTAGTTTAGCCCAAATTTTCTGAGTTCTGCTAAAGTTCAGGGCCAAGTGTGTAGACATGTCACTGATTTGTCTTTAGACCTGGGCTTGTGAGGATGAGGGATGCTCAATCTTAAGACCTTTTTTTGGAGTTTTGGTCCTGCCTTGCTTGTCAAGTGGGTATTGGAAAATTATCTCACTGGTTCTGGCCATGCCTCCAAGGATGACACATCTTGCAGGGCTCAGTCTTATCCTTACCTTCTCTGAGAAGGCTGTGGCTTCTCTTTCCTGATGTCAGCAGTAATTCATAACTGGCTGTTCTCACTTGTCACTGACACGTGGCCTGGGTCGCTGCTGCCCACCCCCACCAGCTGTTTCAGAGCTCTTGGCTGTGCAGGCTGTGGCCTGGCAGAGGAGAAAGCACGTGGGCCTTGGAATCTTCTAGCAGTGTTCTAGCTAGGTAGCATTGGCCATGCTTTTAAACTCTGCTCCTTGAGTTTCTTGTCTACGCCACAGGCACCAGTGTCTGTAGAAGTCAAAGGTGAATGGCATGAAAGGCACCTGCACAGGCCCTGGCTGGGGGTCAGGGCTTGTTGGTTCTTCTGAGCCCCTCCCGGGCCCGGTGGAAGATGCTCAAACATCCCCACAGCACGGGATGGAGTAAAGGGGGCATGGCGTGGACACACAGACGTGGCTTCAGGTCTCAGCTCTGTGTGCACGGGAGGACAGGGACAGGGCAAGCCACAGAATGCTCTGAGCTTGGTTTCCTCCTCTGTGATGGGACTAATAGCTGCCTCTGAGGGCAGTGGGGAGAAGGAAATGAGCTTCTGCATCCCCAGCACTAGCATACCAGGAAAACAGGAGTTGTTTAAAAAATGTTCATTCCCTCCTGTCCTTCCCCAGAGCTACCGTTTTCAATGGTGGTGATGAAGAGGAGGGAGAGAAGATGGAGGAGGAGGAGGGAGGAAGATTGGTCCTCACGGTCAAGGGGAAACCCTCCTTTATGGAGCCCTCTGACAAATACAACCTCGCATGGCATTTACAGCAATGCCAGGGGAAAGCGTTCTCATCATGCCCATTTTACAGCTCCAGGAACTGAGGCTCAATTGACTTACATGGCCTGCAAAGCTGCCCAACTGGTAAGTGGCCAGCTCGGCCCTGTATTGCCAAATGCTTTGCAGGCCTGCTGTATCCCTGCATGTCTTCAGTGGCATTGCTGCTCACAGATTCCCTACAGTACTGGGGGGCTTCAACAGGGGTCCCTTGGGCTCAGAGTCAAAGCTCCAGATGCCAAGGGCATCCTGGTCTTATCTAGATCATCGGAGACAGGGTGGCCAAGGATTCCCTCCTTTGGCAGATTGCCTAGTGGAGAAGAAGGAGGAGGAGGAGGAGGAGGAGGAGGAGGAGAAGTCCAACAGCCTTCCTGTCTTAAAGAACAGCTTCCCTCCTCTCCCAAATTCTTCTTTAAATTCCTGGCCGAAAGGTCAAGCTGTCATCACCAGGGGTAAGAATAGACTGTAAGTTTACTGTCCTCATCTGAGGGGCTGAGGCAGGCAAGGTAAAGGGAAAGTGTTTCACCATACCTGCCATATTCCCCTCCCTAAGCCCCCATAAGCCCACACCTCCCCTTTGTATTCTCATGTCTGCACCTGTGCTTTATGCTGGTCCTCCCTCTTGCTGACCCCTCTCTCCTTTCTAATTTGCTTATCTAAACCTCTCCATCCTTTGAGAATCCTCTTTGCACCTTTCCTACGTAGGCCAGCCATTCTCCACACCGACTTCTCCTTTCTCCAACCTTCTGAATGAGATTCTACTAATCCAGTGCCCTCAAGCTCTGACACCTCTCTAAGGGTCTGCAAGGCGCTACGGGGGTCTCCCCTGTGTTTACGATTTCAGCAGTTTGATTCCTGACTTGAGACCCTTTAAATGACCCTGCCCCAGTTCCTGCTGGGATCAGTATAGTGCTGGCCACAGCCTTTGTCTTGGTTAGTCACTCCTAAATGTCTGCAACTCATGCACCAAGGATCTCTGACCTCTAGCTTTAGTCCTGCTCCTCAGCTCCCAATAGCCACCTTAGACTCTCATCTGTGTTTTGAGGTTCTGGACGTGCTTCTACAGCTCTAAAGCTCAGTAGGCTCGAACATGTACTTGATCCCCAATCATCTGGACTTGCAGCAACATGGGAAAGGAGCTTCTACCTTCGATCCTAGCTATTGAGGCCCAGAAAGCAAGGTCAGTCCTTCTCTGCTGTGAGGCACAGAGAGATGAGCAGGTCTCCTGGCTTCCAGGCTCCTCTCTCTGCATATGGTAAACTTCCATCTGGATAATGATATGGCTGGACCCCATAATATTTAGAATAGCTTCTCTTCAGATAACCTTAGAAAAGTTCAAGACCAAACAACAAACTTTAATTTATTTTAGAGCAGCTGTAGGTTTAAGAAAATTCATGCAAAAAGTATAGGGTTCCCATACCCCTCTCCCCTGCTGCTCATGCACACAGTTCTCCCTATTATTAACATTTTGCTTTAGTGTGGTATCTTTGTTACAATCGACGTAAAAATATTATCATAATTATATTATTAACTATAGGCCATACTTTATGTTAGGGTTCATTCTTTGTGTTGTAGAGTTCTAGGGGATTTTAAAATCTTATTCTCATAATATATATACAATCTAAAATTTCCCATTTTAACCACTTCCAAGTGTGCGGTTCAGTAGTGTCAATTACATCCACAATGCTGTGCTAACTTTACACCATTCATTACCAAGGTTGAAATCAGCCTTGCAGGATTTTTCGAGGAATTCCTCACTAGGTCCCATTCTAAGTTTCTATCAATGACAATATGTGCACAGCCCAAAGGAAGTATAAAAATGACATATTTTGTAATGCAATTCAAAGAACGATGCTGAGAAACTGGAATCATGAGCTAAATTTGAGTAGATTATTCTTCTAGAGAAAATGATACCTGAGCCAAGGCTGAAAGGATATTTTTCCTATGAAGAACATGAAGACATTTAACCTGTAACATGGGAGACACAGGGGAGACTTGATTTCTGTCTTCAAAGATGAAAAAGCCACAGATTCCAGACATCTGATATAAAATGGGCTCCCAAGGACAAAAAGAGCCAGACTCAATCCCAGGTTGTGCTCGTGACTGGTGGGACAGATGCTCGCTCTCAGCAAGAGATGCCCATTGCTTCAGCCAGTGTGCCTTGAGGAGCTCCACCGGGAGCCAGCAGGCAAATCTCTTCTCCAGGATCGGATGTTCTCGAGGGAGGTATGCATGGTCAAACACAGGTAGCTCGTACATGAACTGTACACACTAGTGCACAGGTAAGCAGGTATATAGCAGTCCATAGTCACACACACATGAGCCAGAGTATTTCACACACTGGTAAGTGCTGTGAATGGAACTAGATGTGACAGCAGGATAGGGAGTGGATGGAGGTGGTGGGGCAATGGGAATCCACGGTAAACAGGCGTTCAGTGAAGACAGACGCTACCTGAGCTGAGAGCTAAAGCAGGGATATGCATCATGCCAAAGGCTGCTGGCAATAGCTCGTGAGGCAGTGGGAGCAGTAGGATGGATCTGGGCATCGAGGAGGACGATGAGCAGGTCGGGGTGGCTGGAGCATAAAAGGCTGATGGAGTTGATGTGGGATGAGATTAGAAAGATGGGCAGGTGTTATGACAGGCAGCTCCCAAGCTGATGAGATTGGGTTGAGTGGACTGCCTGGGATGTTGTGAGCTCCCTGTCAGCGGGGGAATGCAAGGAGGTAAGTGACCTCCAAGATGGGTTGGCTGTGGAGGACTGAGGAAGGACTAATAGTGGAATGCCTTAATACCCCTTCCATCTTTGACATTAAGATGCTCCCTTTCTTGGGCTCCGAAGACATCTGAAGTGTCATGTTCTAGAAAGTCTAATTGGAAATACTTTGTTACTATTAAGGAGCAACCACCATGGGGGTGGGGGTGAGGTTTGGCAGATCAAACACCAGGTGAGGAGGGGCAAAGGGTGCAGTGCAATGGATACTGTGGCCAGTGGCCTGTGTCCAAGGCCAAGGCTAATCTGGAGCTAGGCACTAAAGGCAGAGCAGGAATGCCTCTTCCCACTGACTATGGAAAACCATTATAAATTAAATTAACAAGATCGCATGGTATCCTGGCCGTTATTTCACCCTGGTGATAGGACATTAGACTATGAATGCAGTTTGAAAGAGAGTGCCACCTCTGACACATCAGAAAGCCCTCTCCACTAGACTGGTACTTTGGTGAGATGCTGGCTGTTAAAGCTATCCCTTCACTATTCTGATATCATGTTACAATGACAGAAGCTCCCAATATATCAATTTAATCTCAGTTCAAAAACTCTCTTAGTTCTGCCCTAGTGAAGTCAGATGGACTTTTATCATTTTCAGCACAAAATGCTCAGTTTGTCTAGAGCAAAAAAAGCAGAATCTGGTTGAAAATGTAATCATATTTGGGAGAGGAGCTTCTAGAAGTTACTTGGTCTAGAGATTATGCTAAGAAATTCCAGCTACCAAGAATGGGATCACAGGGTTGTGGACCCTCTGACCCTTTAACACTATGGAATTAAATATGAACAGGAATGTCAGGCAATGTCATCCTTATCTACATTTCCAGACTCCATGTGGATTTTCTGCCCATTCACTGGCAGATGTTAAAGCTATATTGGCGTTTGCACTATAGATTTCTCATCCAGAAGATATGCTTCCTGGAGCAGGGAACATCCACCATAAGCCTTGCTTTCCAATCTGTAGAAGGGGGATGAGGGTAGGAGTGGATGCAGGCGTATAGGAAGACCCCAGACGGGTTGGTGGTCCGTGAGCCACTGTGCACATTGCGTGGCTGAAACCCAGTCTGTCCTCAGCTTCTATGACACTGTCTTGGTCTACTCGCCCTCTTTGGAGACGTGTGAATCTACTCTGCTTCTGTAAAGAGAGTCTAATCTAATGATCACAAACACCAACTGGGAACCACGGTTTATCTTCCTTGTATTCACAAGGAACTAGAAGCTCTAGTGTTTAAGAAAAGTCCCAAGATCTAATTAGGGGGCATCTATGATGCTTGTTGGCTTGCCTGATGCCAACATCCAAGCTTTGCCTGGTCACCCTAATTGCCCTAAGAGCCATCTGTGGAGCTTTTGAGACAGTCACTGAGTCCCAGCAAGAATCTGCGGCCTGGCCTCCAGGCGAAGCCCCCCTCCCTGGCCCGTGTGAAGAGGCCTCCGCTCCATCTGGTGAGATCTGGGAACCTCTGGTGCTGTTACCAAATCGCCCTCCCAGGTCCCATACCTTGAAGTCTCTGGGGAGGGAGGGCTTGAGTAATAACCACGCTAATGACAAAGCGCTAACTGAAGACCCCAGTAACCCCTTGGTTTCCTCCCTTCCCATGGTCGCGGTAATGAAGCCCGGCAGGCACTGGGGGAGTAACGCGATCCAGCTCAGGGTTAGCTAAGAGGTGGTTTGTGGTCAGGCGCCCAGCAGATGGGTTCAAATTACCCGACTTTAATTTCAAGTAATTGGCGGACTGGATTACCCTCCTGCTCAGGGGCCCTGGAGGAAACGGAGACTCTGCTCCCACTGGGGATGGTGCAGGCAGGGGTGGGAAGGGCCATGGTCTGGACACAGAGGTGTGAGCCAAGAGGCCCTCTGTCCCCAAGGAAGCCTTCCAGTAATGCGCCAAGGACCCTCTTCCAGAGTTTGCAAAGACCTTTACGGAAGACTGGAGAGAGATGAAATACTGAAGGCCAAGATTTGGTTAGATAATTCTCCTTCTTCTGTTTTATTATTTTTGGTTTAATTACCAAAAATGTTTATGGATATGCACATATTTCCAAATGCACGTGTCATTTGCCCAGGATCCTATTTATGCTCTTAATAATTGCTAGACTCTACTGGGGACTTTCTAGGCACTAGGCTAAATATTTAAGTGCCTGGTCTTACATAATGCTGAAAGTGCCCATGTAGGGTAGAGATGCCCGGAGCCATCCGCTCACAGTTGTGAATAGTGATGGTGAAAGGGGTGAACGAGCCTGCTGAAGGTCGTACAGCTCCCCGTGGAAAGCTGGACTCTGCCCTAATCCCATAGACACTGAAGCAACCCTTCCCCCACTGCTCTTGGCAGTACCGTCTCTTTGACAATGCCAAGGGCGATCACTCCAGCGTCTGCAGCCCTAGACTTTGCACACTTTGCTCATCATTCAAAAATCCATTCATGTGTGCGCACATTTAATTATTCATGCAAAAGCATGTCCCCAAGCTGCCCTGCTCCAGTGCCTGGTGTATGCGTGGCATGTACTAGGCACTCAATAAATATTTTTTGGTGGATGAGGGTGTAATGATTAATAAGATAGGGCCCTTCCATAAAGAGCTTGTGTGCAGTCTGGTAAAGAATGGTGGAGAACACAAAACTATAAACAAATCCATGCCCTCCAGCAGGCTAAGTTTTATAATAGATGGTGGTGAAAAGGATATGCTATCACCCAGGAATGGAGGGTGTGTGTGTGGGTGAATGTGCGAGTGTGTGTGTGAGTTACTGTGTGTGTGCATGCACGAGTGAGTGCGTGCATGTGCCTGTGCGTAACTGTGCGTTCACTGTCTGTGTGCATATATGGGTGTACACATGTGTGTGCGTGTGCCCATGTGTGCATTGTGCGTGTGTAAGTACGCCTATGTGTGTGCATGTGTGTGTGTTTCATCTTCTTCTGTACCCCCATACCTGGTCCATACCTAGCCAAAGATGGATGTTTAAAGAAAATAAAACAAGGGCAGAGACCAAGAGAAGAGGCAGTTAAAAAGTCACCCCAAAGCTTCCTGAGGGCTTTTGAAAGGCAGCGTGAGTTATTCTGTATTCGGCATTTGTTCTAAGTGCTCTCTGACAGAGCATCTGGGAACAAGACCAGGAGAAAATATAGCTGTCTTGCTCCTACCTGCTTGAGAGCTGTGAGCCACAGCTTTCTGAGCGATGTCCCAGGGAGGTAGATGAGCTGGGGGGAGAGGGGGTTGGACTGGAAGTATCGTCATCTGTAAACTGGGGATATGCTAGGCCTGCTGGGGTTAATGAGAGAAGGTCTCACCGCAGTGTTGGGGTGTTTGATCTGCAGCAGAGGGGCTCAACCCTTGATAACCCTCAGTTTCCCCATCTGCGAAATGGGCATCAGGTGGGATCATTGTGACTGTCAAAAGTGATGATGTAACCCTGAGTGTTTTATGAACTGTGAGATTCTACAGAAGTGCCACTTAATTGTTGAACGTGTAGCCAGAGGCGAGCCCTGCGCCTTTTGTGCCTTATGTAATTGTCACTGCCAACTGAACAGTTCTCACATCAAGTTCTACGTTACTTAAGTGGCCACCGAGAGACCTTAGGCCCCCAGACAGTTAAACCACGCTGGGGCCACCTGGTACTTGGAGCACCTCAAGGGCCTTCATAAAACTGCTAGGTGACCACAAAAGCAACCGCCGGTTCCTCTGAAGCCCAGCACGGGCAGCATGCAGCCGGCTCGCTCAGAGCCCCGGGAGAAAAGGGTGATGCAGCATTTTGTTGAATCCCTGCCTTGAGCAGCCAGGCAGGCCCGGAGGTGGCTGGCCTGGTTATCAGCTTCTCACAGAAACGTGCTCCCTTTGGCCTGCCTGGAAAGTCCCGCAGGCAGGGATGTTGATGGGCTGCCCCCTCTCCACGTGGTGCCTGGGCTGTTCCGTCAGAGGCAACAGGCTTCTTAAAACTTAATGTTCTAAAGAATGTGGATGACTTTGGAGTCAAGGGGCACTGGCAGTTCGGAGAAACGTGCCCATCACTGGCTTTTCTTGGCCAGCCTTAAAGGGACGAAGGGGAAGCTGGGACAGACCATGTGCTGGAACGTGCATCGCGTGTGGGACTGTCTTACGGTGCCTTAACTGTTAGGAGGTCCTGGATTTGAGACAAAGCCTGGGTATATACTGACACCACCTGTTTCATTTGCAAATCTTAGATGACCCTAAATTTAACCCTATCGTCCTTACACACACACACACAATTTTAATTCATCCTGCTGATTGCCTTCTTGGAAAACCAGAGAGGTCAGTTTGCTTCGTAAATCACAGCATAGAGTCTGGAGTCCAAACCTGGGTTTGAATCTAATTGCCGCCACGATGAGATAGCTATGTGGCTTTGGGCACTTCATCGGCCTTCCTGGACCTCCCATTCTCTTCCAGGAGGTCAGGGGATGGGGCTCTGAGAATCTGCATTAAAAAGTGGAATGTGGGCCACACTGAGAAACCCTGCCCGGGGGTTTCCATGGGTGATGTTCAGAGGATTAGTGACCCCTGAAAAGGAGAGGAAAGATATTATCGCCTGTGGCATTTCCAGGCAGAAAAGGGTATTCAGGGGTCATAGAGCCCCAAAGGTTTCTCTGATCCAAAAGCAATTTAGAACCAGCAATGGTGAGCTCAAAAGAGAGGGGGATGGGCTGATAGTGGCACCTCGGTCTAGAGCCCGTATGCCTGAAAAAAGTGATAGCCCTGCCCGGTTGAAGGTGTGTGGAGGGGGACAGGGGGATGAAGAGTTCCGTTTAAGTACGTGAGGACCCCAAAGTGTGGATGGATGAGAGGGTGTCCCCAGGGAGACCTCCTGGAGAAGCAGGGGACCAGCCAAGCCCAGCTGGGGGCTGGCTGTGGGGGCTTCCCCCACACAAATTGCTGAGGGTATGTGCTCTGAGAGGACTCCCATGGCGGAGAGGAATGGGAAAAACGTAAAAAGAGCAAAGGGATGAAGACAAAAAGGAGCTGGGTCTTCAGAGATGAGGTCACTGAGGTGTTCTTGGAAGGATGGTGACGATGCCTCTTCCTGACTGCGCCATACTCATAGAAAACAGAAGGTTCTAGGAACAGCAGAACCCACAGAATCGCTGAACCCCCCTTCCCCAGTTCATGGCTTTTGCTGGTACATCAAGGAGAAAACAGGCAGGCCTGATACTCCATATTGAGAAGCAGAACCAGAGAGCGTTGCTTGTCCTCACCATGAAGTCAAGTTCCCCTTAAGATTTTTATTTTAATTTCATGAAATCACAACTTCTAAATCAAAGACTCGAGTCCCAAGCGTCTGTTGACCATCTTTCAGAATGGAAACCTCAGACACTCACATATTTGCCAGTAGTTCAGGAGACAGAACAAATCAGAACAGACAGCCAGCAAACTCCCCAAAGCTGTCTTAGCGGCTCAAAAATAAACTCTACTGAAGCACCGTCAAACTTCCGCCAACTGCTTTCATGAGATGAAAGAAAACTGGGCTGCATCTGTACAGCTCAGTGTTCCTGCCGTTGTTGCTGAGGAAGAAAGAGGGGAAGGAAACGTCAGAAAGAAACCGAGCCACTTTGATCCCGTGCACATTTATTGAGCACCCATTGTATGCCCAGCTAGATCCTGGGTGTGTAGAGAGAAGGCCCCAGGCCCAGAGCTGGTTTGGCCTCTTCCTTCTCCATTCAGGTGAAGTTAAGAGTGTCGTCATGCTGCTCCCGCTGCCCTGTGGGCCACACCTCTGGGAAGCCCATCTCCATGGGCCTCAGTTTCCCATCTTTAAGATGCAAGATAACCACCACCTCTCCACGTGCACTCTCTCAATAGGAAGCGGAGAAGACAAAAGGAGTAAACATGAGAGAAAGCCTTTTGAAAATGAAACTCCTCAGGTGGGATGTGGACTTTACACCCCGTGTTTCTGTAACCCCCACAGGCATTCTGGGGCCCACTTCTCATTTACCTTTGTAAGCTTTGGAGCATTAAACAAACATAAAAAAGCCGATATTCAATGTCCCCAGGTTCTTCATTCCATCTAAGTGCAGTGGTCACCAAGCACTCTTTGAAAAAAGCAGGTTTTGCAGTATGAATCTATGCTCACACATTCCAAACCTTGGGGCCATGTGCACTGTGCAACTCAGAACATTTCAGAATTAGGATGGAAACACATTGCATGCACTCAATATTATTTAGCCCCCACCCCAGTGGGATCTGAGGCAGCACCTTGCACTCAAATACACTAATATTTCTGCAGCAAAATGTATGAATATGTGCATGAAGGGGGATAAACAAAGACTATAAATAGCCTTGTGTCAGTCCAGGTCGCTTGTGCTGCCAAACGAGTTCAGGTCAGGTTAGTATTCATAGCCAAATGAGTTGCAAAATTTAAGCATTCAGGGCTCTGGGGGTTTCAGAATTGCAGGATAGGGAGTGTGGACCTGTGGCTGCAATTCTCTTTGATGGATATTTACCGCCTGCCAGCCTGTGCGCTCAGTGTGGACCCGGCTCTGAGTCCCACAGGCCATAGGCAGCAGGAGCTCCAGTTAGCCCCATGTTGTAACAGAGAAACCAAGGCTCTGAGAGGCCGTGTGGGGAATAATTCCTAACTACAGAGCCCAAGTTTTGAATCAGAACATCAGCCCAAAGTTTTATGATGGTCGCCTGGGACCTAGGAATGGTTTGAGTTTTTATAGAGGCCAAGAAAATAGCATGTTCTGGCATTCCCGCCTTTACTGAGACCACCTCCCAGCTAATAAGAGCAATCAGAAAACAAGTAAACCACAGACCCATCAGTTTCTGTCCTTGGGTGTCAAAGAATCAGGAGCCTGAGGCTGAAGTAGACTGGAGTCTTCACCCTCAAGGACCATGCCAGTTCCTTGTGACCTTCCCTCATTCCAGTGAGATACCCAGCTTTGCCCCTTTTGATAGCCCCCACACCGGTGGTGGATTTATCTTCTTCAAAGGTCTCTGTGCTGGAAACACTGCAGGGTACCTCGCTGTCTGCAGAAGCCCAAATGTTTTGTCTTGACGTCCACGGGTTCCAGTGCACTGAATATGTCCTCAGATAAACCGAACTATATGATGTTATCATGTAGGCCCTTGTTTTTCCATACTAAATTCTATTGTTCCCACTATTTTCCCACATGCAGTTTCCTTTCCTTGCATTTTAAGCAAAAGCCTGCCTGGATTTCAACACCCAGCTGAAACGTTACCTCCTCAAAGAAGGCTTGCTTATGTACACAGGATGGAAGCAAAGCTGTGTACTCTAAGCTCTCAGGATTCTTAGTTGTTACATCTCTTCTGACAGTTTTTGAATTTCTCTTTAGTTGAACCATTCCTTTAGGTTTACTTTATTTAAAATGTCAAGTTGGGCTCATCTTCTTAATCTAATAATGAAACTGTTTTATAATCTATGTATTTTTGTCGTGTTATGCTGAATAAACAGAATTTGACTTGATAAGATGCAGATATAAAGCAATATTAGCTTAACTATAGAACATATAGGCTACAAATTCAGTTCCCTGCTCCCTCGGGCTCTCAACCTATGGATGCTCTTGGACAACATCCCAGTGTTAGGTTATTGCTTTTCAGATATTTTCCCTAGGCTAGGGCAAAGAATAATCCAGTTTCAATGATTCCTTAGAAATAAACTATGTATCTACCCATTCTTATTTACCCATATCGTCACATTTCTGTGATTTAAAAAAAAAAATCCATTCAATTGTTCTCTAAAAGTCTCACAAAGTTTACAAAAATGAAAATAAGTCATTTATTTCATTTGACCCGATACTATTCCAAACATCACTGCTTTACTCAGGCAGCTTCTAAGAGCAATTATATGCTCCGCCAGGAGATGGTAAGCAGAAGTGTAGATTTCCTTGGCCTTTCGGCACTAGCTAAGGTTTTGGAGTGGTATCTAGGACGCTGTCAAACACATCAGTGGAGGGCTGGAATTGTCCCGATGGGTATATGTTTTGTGGCATTTACCCAGTTTCAGATCAGCCTGCTCTAAAGAAGTAGATTTCCAAGGCAGGTTTTTTTTTTTTTTTTTGAAATCTGAATGACAGGTAAAGGATTTTCCAGTGATTTGACCTTCAATAGTGTTTTAGTGAGTTGAAGGTCTGACGTCTTTATGATAGAAGTGGGTTCTTATGGAATTACCATCCTTTCTAAGATTCTTCAGATAAACAAGAGGCCTCAATGCTGAATTTAATCATAGAACTGTTTTCACCTCTGTTGATTTCCAAGGCAGGCTTTTTGTTCACATCTGTATGGATATGAATTCATATCATTAAAGTAACAAAGTTATTATTCCCGAATAAAATGTCCCTTCAGGATCTGTTTCTGACTCACTCCTTTATTTACCAGGTATCACGTTCAACTCAACAACAATAATCACAATATTAATTGAACGTCTACTCTTTTCCAAGTCCTCTATTTCATGTCAGGGTTACACAGGTAAGTCCTGGTCACCCCTGGCTTTAGGGCCTTCCCGTTCAGAAGAAGAAATGGACATCGGTGCACACCCCTGACTTAGACCCTCCCTCTTTCTTCAGCCCTCTGACATGGTAGAAGATGCCCTTTAATCCATCTCCCACCCTACATTGCCTGAGAGTGTGGGTCTCACTTCTGGAGTCTGGGTCACCAAGAGTTGGCATCCTTCTTCCTGTCACTAAGCAGAGATGACTTGAGTGGGCACAATTGACAAGTTTCTTCCTTTTGAAAGTGTGGGTGCCTGCAACCTTTTTTTTTTCTTCCTCCCTTCCAGAACTGCAGCAGCGAGAATGCCAGTGAGGAGTGGGTGGTTCCAACCACAGCCAGCCACCCAGCCTCCCTGAGTTTCCCACGTTTAAGCATCTAAGTTGATATGGGGTTGAGAAAGATCCGACAATATGCTGTGTGCTTCCTTGCCCATATTGGAAGATCTTGGAACACTACCTGATTGGGATACTGGAGTTATATTGATTTCCATGCTAATAGAAGACCAATGCTGATGCTAAGGCTAATACAAGTACATACAAAGAAAATGCCTTCATGTTCATACATTTGAATATTTCAACATGTATTTCACTTCCCTTAGTTTAGACATGACTTTTTTAATGGAAAACTTTCCAGCCACCCCCTCCCAACATATTTCCTTCTATACTCCCTGTTTATGAGCCCTCATATGATCCCTTACTTTCCCTTCCATTGCATTCGTTAGACATGTGGGTGTATGTTTAATGTCTACATTCACCTTTAGACTCTGAGCTTCATTAGAAGAGGGGATTAGTGACTGGGTCTTGTTTATCATCGCCTTCTCAGGGCCCAGTATGTTTCCTGGCACATAATAGGTATACAAAATTACTCGTTTGGTATTTGAAAGAGGGTTCAATATTTTATTTGATTACCACAGAGACCTTTTGAGTTATGCAAGGTATATTTTATTATCCCACTTGACAGATGAGGACACCAGTTCAAGGTTGGTGACCAGGGTCAAGGCAAAGCTCTAGAACCTATGCTTTCTGACTCTTATCGAAATTTCCATTACATTTAAATGTGTTCTTGGTCAACATAAGAGAATTATCGGGAATCATCATCTGCGGAATGAAGACTATGTGGTCACTGAAGATCATTTTAGGAAATCATAAACCATTGCACACTAAGATACTTTAGATATAGGCTATCAGCTACAGTGAATCAAAGTGCCTCAGTTTCCTTTCCGTACAGAGGGGACAAATGTGTTTGCTATGCCTCATCCACTGTGCTGTTCTCAGGAGCAAATACAGTATCAAGTGTGCAAGACATTGACAGCTTGCCTCTGTGTCAGGTGACAGGTTACCTTCATGACACCTCCATTTGAGAGCATTTTTCTGTGCCATTACAGTAGAGGTCTACATCTCTATGACTTCATTTATGATGCTGCCGCCCTGTAGTTCTGGTGAATCCCTGGGTATTGGTTGGAAGCTCAGCAGCAGATATTTTGGAAAAATTGCTTTTTTAAGACCCTTGCTCTTCTCTAGGAGAATTAACATTAAGAAATCCAGTCTATGCCATAAGCCATGATATTCTACACATTCCAGAATGCTAGTTCTTTGTGACTTCTTTTTAGAAATGTTCATCTTGACTTGGTCCCAGGCTCTCTCCATTTTAGTTTGTGAGCCAGAAAGTTGGCAAGGAGCATTAGATTGGTTTTTGGTGATTACCTGGCAATGGGTTTGTCAAGAAAGGACATTTTCCCTTTGAAAGACAAGAAAGTTGAGGCGTGTATATTGACTAATACCAATGCTTATTGGTATCCACTAACTATATGCACATATTGACAGGTTACCTTCAGTTGCCTGCATATGTGGCAGTCAGGTTACACCTCTGAGGTCATAGAGGGAAGATTTACAACCTGGAAGTTTCCTTTCTTTAAATTGGATTGTTTGCCAGCAAAATTCAATTTTCCTAACCATGTCTTTTAGTCAAGTTCTCACACTTAAAGATTAAAAAGTTACATGCCCCACCACCAAAGTGATTAGCCCTAAAATTAACATAGGTGACTCCATCTTGATGAACTAATTGATGCTAGATGTGAGGTATGTGCTGATAAATTGTAGAAGAAAAACTTTTACCTCTAAAATGTACAATATTCTAAACTGGAAATTCATTCCATATCATATAATACAAAGGCTAATCACAAAAATAATTGAAAACTTTATTTTCACAAACATGTATTAAATATGTAAATCCAGCCAACTGTGTAAAAATGGGCAGCCCAACTGGGATTCCTGTTGAATCCAGAAGTCAGACTGGGGTCAGCTCTATACTCCATACCCACCTTTGCCATTTCTCTGAATTTTGGTTTGTTCAGAACCTTGGTTCACAACTGCCATTGACCTCTTCCCTCCTACCCTCCACCTTTAATTCACAAGAGCTCTTTTGAGCATTCTTTTATAGCTCCATCTCATAAAATCTTTGGTTGTTGGAATCTGATAGTTAGCTTTTAGCTTTTCTTTGAGAAAATAAATCCCTATCTCTTGTACCCAGAAGTGCGTGACTGGTTTAAGAACATCTTATTTGATTGTGTGTACAACTCACTGGGACCAATTACCTAGAGAACCATTTAAATAGCTGCATCCAGATGGGATGGGATGGGCACATTGAATATAGGAATGTGGGATCTGAGAACTTCATTGTCAATGAGCTTCACCATTCATTGACCAGAAGTTTTCTAGCAAACTTCTCCATCATCATGCAAATATGTATGGCCATCTCAAGTACTTCAGTGAAGGACTATATGAGAACCCATTGTAAAATCCCTGATAGGTCCCTGGCAATCAAACAACATATTTCTTGTGTACCTGATTCTTTCTTCTTACATTCAATCATCCATGTAATCATTCATTCATACATATCTCAAGTGTTTAAGCATCTACTATGTGCCAGAAGTCAGGTACTGCTCGGGTCCTGAAAATACAAAGATAGATAAAGTATTTTTGCTTCAAACTAAATTAGTGGGAGAGTTAAGCATGTAATAATAAACTAGAATGAGAAGCACAGTGACTTCTCTTCTTTTCTATTTCCCTTCTTAATTTCTGTCACCGTCTTAGATGCACAGCCCTTCCACTTCCTAATGACACCAAATTCACATGGCAGTGTGTTTCCTAACCCGTTCAAAGTGAAGACAAAAGCAGTGGGTGGAAGGAGCACTGACTAGGAATTGGGAGCTTGGACTATTGCCCTACCTCTGCCCTGACCATCTGTGCAAATTTAAGTCATCAATTTGTGGCTTTAAGATTCATTAGCACAGCTGTGAAATGGGCTCTGGTAGCTTCTCTCATGGGGTCAAAGATCGTTATATATGGAAGTGGTTTGAGAAGTCTCCAATAAAATGCAAATGTAGAGCGATGGTATGAAATAACTTTCTATAAGCCCATTGAGCATTCTGAAAGCAAACTCTGGATGTCATGGAATAAAGAGACAAGAGGGCAATGACCATTGATTCTTTTCCCAATCTCATGAATGATCTAGAAGTCCATCTAGCAAAATGTACAAATGGACCATATTTGTTAAAAAACATGTAAGGGAGTTCACAGACTCCCTGGTGTCCATTTATGGATTACCTAAAGAACTCCTGGGCGTCAATTAAGAACTATTGGTCTAAACAGTATCGTTGGAACTCAGCAGGCGGTGCCAACCCAATCTAAAGGAAGAAAAACATCTGACAAGCCTAGAAATTACCGAGCACATATAGAAGTGCCCTTCCCCATCCTGTACTGCTGAATATGGCCATGCATATTTACATCTTATCGTTTCTTTTAGTAAAACAAAAGAGCACCATCTGCCCAACCACATTCCGCTTCCAGGAAACTGAAATGAGAGCGGATGTTGTCTTTCACTGCTTGTTTTCATTTTTTCTTCTTCCTTTTATACGTGACTCTTTGGTTATTGCAGTCTCAAAAGAAAACATATACTTGGAGCTGTTTCTTTCCCAAATTCTTCCTCTGAGTTTTCCAAAGCGTGGTGGGGCCCATTTCTCAGCTGGCGACGCTGGTCAAGTGGGAGGCTGGAAGCTGCTGCAGCCAGTGGTCGGAACAGGCGCCAACAGCCCCTGGGCAGTCCTCACACACCTCATGTCAGAGGCTGAACATCTTATTCTCTGTTTTTCTCCTGTCCCCAAACTGGTGGCTCTCTCCAAATATGGGTTGAGATTTTGAGACTGGGAATGCACCAGGAAGCACCGTGGGTGAGACATCACAGGAAATGGTTTGAGGGACCAGATCACCAGGGTGTGGCCTAGAGGGGGACCTTCCTGTTCTTTGACCTACTGACATAGCTCTCTATAATCCTGACTCCAAAACCAAAGGTTCCTAAAGGCAAATAGTTCCCCATCCACCCCCTGTGACACCAGAAGGACCCTGGGGTTCTGCCCCAAATGATAGTTTAGACCTACCCAGAAGAACAAGAGACAATCAGTAGACTGCAGGCTCAGACATCAAAGGAGACAGGTCAGATTCCCAGAGGGGTTCTGAGGAGCTCTTAAGAAAGCTGGGAGCTATGAAACAGGCGGAAATTTGTCACTGACCCCTGTTGATTTTTCTACTCAATACTTTTGATATTACAACCCTTGGGCGACAGCCCTTTAAATGAGAGTCTATTCGCTTGTTTTCAAGGGCTGATAAATTTTAAGAAGCTGGGCAGAATGTGCTTGCAGAGACTAAGACACAACGTGTAGGTCTCAGCTGTGCTGAACCCACGACATGTGCTAGGGGGGTGGGGCGCATGGACACCTTTGGTTTGAAAAGCGGCCCTGGGATTTAAGGAAAGGAAGGTCTAGGGGTGTTGCAGGGAACTCATACAGTTCAGCTGGGGCTGGGCTCGGACATCAGAACGTAAGCAGAACAGATTTGGAGTGTCCAAGTCAAGGGCCAGGAGGGTGGACAGAGATGCCAAGAGAAGGTGCCTCTCTCACCCTCCGAGGAGCAGGAAGCAGCAAAGCTTAGCACACAGCAGTAACAGAAAACTTGTCCAGCTGGTCGAGCTCGAAAAAAGATTTTGTGCGATGGGAAAACGAGGTGCCGTTGATCAGCGCTGTGCCTCTAATTCCTCGGAGACTCACTTTCCTGTTTTATAAAAATAAGGTACTGATGATAACTGCCTACTCTCCACCCCTGAGCGACAGTATAGTTTGGATGACGTTGCTTTGTGGACTGGGAAGCATGGTTCCATTGTAGGGCCTATTTTCTTGTAATGAAAGGAACTTTTCTGGATTTTCTGTGGAGGCTGCAAGACAAATAGACTCAATGTACTGCCAGTCTGATTGGGAAAAGAAGAGAAGTGAAGTAACACTTATTAAATGCCAGCTTTATCTATGGCATTTTCACAAGCCTTGTCTTATTTAATTTTAGTTGTCTTAGTGATGTTCTGGGCATGTCATCGCTTTCCTCATTTTGGAGGTGAGATCTCACTGACGAGGGGGCCCAAGACCTAATGGGTAGAAGCAGAATGTGAGCAAAGGTTTTCCTGACTCCAAAGACTAGATCCTCCCTACCCTGTCAGACAGGATCCCTGAGACCATAAGGTAGGCAGTGTCTCCTCGTACTGCTGCCCAGGAACTTTCACTCCAGAAGTGGACATCAAGTTCAAGCTATACATGGACACTCAAATGCAAACTTTTCCCTACAGTATCCAGGAAATTGAAGTCAACAATGGTGTCTGCTTTTTACTTTTCCTCACCCAGAGCATCCTAAACATGTTATTGACCCAAACCCTGATTTGCTAAGGTCCAGTTTACCCAACTGGAATCTACAAAGGGAAAGGCAACTTGTAACAGTTTGCCTAGAAAGACCAATGCTCCAGCAAGATGTCCATGGCTCAGAGGTAGCCATGGACATCTTGGCTGGGACATCCAAGCAAAGGCTAGAGAACCTTTTCCCTGCAATCACAAGAGAAGTTCTCTGGATCAGGTAAACATTTGTATATAAGATCCTCTAACATATAATGTTAATAAAGACAATCATAACATACTCTATGAAATAATGCTACCTATTAATTATACAACATTTAACACTTAAGCAAGTGCTTTCCCACATTCAACATAGTCTTAGTGTTTAAGAGTCTCGCCCAAAGCGAATCAGTCAGTATCTCTATCTTCCATTCATAAATATCAACCCTCACTCACTTAATCAGGCAGTTCCTTGATGATATGGGCTATGGGAGAGTGCTGTGGAGGCCTTACCCTGGATCTTCAAGGCCAAGTGTAGTAGCTCATTCTGTTTTCTTAGCCCCTAGCACAGGGCTAGATTTAGCAGCCTCTAAATAAGAGTTTGTTGAATTAAAGAATTATCAGCAGCATCATATATCCAAACCCTTTCCCCAGTGTTCTTTCTTCCATCTTCACATGGCATCATAAAATTCTCTCCTGACCCAAATTTAAGACCCTTCCTCCGTTCCTCTCTCTCTCCCTCCTTTCCCCCTCCCTCCCTCTTTCCCTTCCTCCTTCCTTCTTTCTTCCCTTCTTCCCTCCTTCCCTTCCTCCATTTCTCCCTTCCCCTCTTCCTTCTGTAATAAATACTAAGCCCTTAGATCAGCCCTAGAATGACAATGAACAAGATGAGCATGATTCCTTGTCCATATGGTCTCACGTTAAGAATTAGCATAAACAGACAGCAAAATAAGGACTCAGTTTTGCAAAGATGAAGGCTACAGGAACCCACTAAAGTTAAGTCCAAAGAACACAATCTCAGAAAGAAAAACCTATCCTTGCCATTAGATTTAGTGAAAAAGTTCACAAAAAGGCACCTCCTTTTCTTCCAAGACTGGAGAGAACTTAATAATCCAACAGGATTTTGGAAAACACTGCCAAAAATTAAATCTAATTTGGGGACTGGGTTTTGTCTTTAAACTATTTTAGCCTTTAATTGTCCATGTAGACCTCACAGCATTTTTATAACAGTTGAAACTTCCCACTGCCAGGTGCTGGGCCCATTGAAATGAAGATGACAAATGTCCTGCTCCAGAATGCTCAGAAACTAGAGCAGCCAAGAGCCAGGCTGTGTACTGGGCTTTCCAGAATCAAAGTGGATAAAGCTGACTTTTACTGGTATGACAGTGTTTTTATGCTAAGAAGACCCTTTAAAATATTCAATAAGTTCTTTTTTTATTGGTTGGGAGACAAAAGCAAAAGGCTAAAGTTGCAAGAATAGAAAAGTTCTTCTTTAATATACTCCTTTATTCTCTCTTAGCCACTGAACATGTACAGAGGAGGAAAGAAGTCTAGAGGCTGATTTCAATAGCCAATTTCCTTTTGGATGAAAAGTGGTGGGGAGGGTCTAATCTGTTGTCTTCTGTTTATATAGCTATTAATAAAAACTGCTTTGGTTAGCCACGATTTGACTTCAAGGCATGTAAGAGAAAATAACATTTTTTTTTCAAAGAAAGGCAACGCTTTTTGTGGTAAAGGATCTGAGAAAAGAAGGGTGCGTTTTAATACAGGGTGACGAAGAATCGATCTTCAAGTCCTTTCAAATTCTAGTGATAGTAACTTGTATTGCCTGCTTTCTCTGTGTCCCAAAATCTTCTGAGCATTTCCCACACGTCAACTAACTTAATCCTCACATCAAATCCAGGAGTCCAGCAGTGTTTCCATCCACTGCAATAGACTTTTGAGCAGCTGTGTCCATTTTAGATTCTGGGATCCTCAGCTATACAGAGGACAGTGACCATCTTTACAGGGATCTTCCCAGTAAGAGATTCAAATCCTCCTCATTGTTTTCATCAAAGTTGTGTGAAAATTTATCCAGGGTGGAGGAGGGGAAGCATAGGGTTTTGTGACCATGTGTGGGCTCTAACTTTAGCTCACCTACCTATGATTTGCATTGGGTAGAGCCACAGACTTAGAAAGCACAATCATCTGTGTTCCAAATCTGCAGGAAATGATCCCCAAAGAAATTTCCCAGGAGTCATGCAGCATCTTTTCCTGAGAAACAGGTGGGATCCCTGCCACTTGCCACAGATGGCAGTGTCTCGCTGGCAAGAGAAGACATGTAGAAAGTATTCTGAATTCGCTTCTGGGTAGCCATGATTTCCCACCCAAATGGAGTGGCTGGAAAGGGGCAGTGGTTCAGAGCTCAGTGCCTTCCACATCTTGACCACTCATTAAATAGCATCAGATTGAGTTAGTTGTTTAGTCTGTTCTTAGAGATTATTGAAAATTATTTCAGAGCCCATGCTCCCTTCTTTTACATTCATGGCCCACGACGCTGAGATCCTTTTCAAATAGAGTCCATATTTCTATCAATGGTTCATGCCTCCCTGTAAATACGGAATCATACAAGGATATCCACACTGCTTTAAAAATTATCACCTAGGAAAAATGAACTGCTGATAGCAAATCTCTCCAGTATCCAACTATAATTAATATTGTCTAAATGAGTTGTCCTGTTATTCACCATAAATCTCCACGAAATGGAGGCATACAGTTTTTTGTACCCCAAGATGGGGTATCACCAATCAGAGGCTCTTCATTTTATGACTTGGTTTACCTGTGGCATTCTGTTTATCTTCTCATAGGGATGAACTGTTGCTTTTCCCAGGAATCCCAGAGTGTGTTTAAATATAGGAGAGCAAGGTACTGAACAAGAGGCTTCTTAGTAACCCAAGTTTTATATATGGAGGTTCCAACTTTAATCCATGATTTTTGTTCTCAGGAAATGTGCCTCCCAAGGCAACTAGCCTTTCCTGGGCATGGCTGGAGGGAACAAATGCCTCCAGTCATGCTGGAACTGTCTTTTCTCTTCCTTCTAGAGAGCTTTGATAAGTAGTTGTTATTAAATAATTTGAAGTCCATTTGAATACAAGGCACTCTGCACGACCACATTAGATAAAAATCCAGAATGCCCAGGAGGAAATCTTCAAGCACATGATAATATGGCAAGTGCCAGGGACATGTCAGAACAAATCTCAAAACCTGTTCAATCTTTCTGAAGTCCGTCTGAATTCTCAGTTTTCTTCTTCCTCTCTCTTACGCGCCCCCCCCCCCCATCTACTCTTCAAGCAGCACGGGATTGAGTGAACTCCAAAAATTAAAGATGAAATGACATTTTACTCATTCGAAGGGAAGTCCTCTAGATTGTGTGATAAAGGGGCAAAAAATGCCCTTAAATTGCATTAAGATTTTTAAATTAATATTATTTGAATTAAAGCAAATAATCCAAAAGTGAATGGAATCCCAGCTACAAATTTATCAAATTATGAACAGCTTTTTGACTCTATCAGCAGCAAAACACATTTGGCTGTAAACTGTAGTGAATGAAGCATTTCAGTCCCAAAGCAGAGGCTACTGTGTGATGTGCTCAGTTCCTGAAACAAAGATTTAAACTTCATTCCTCCCTCCACCCTCCGTTAGGGTTGGGGATGGTTGATGCATCCGTCTCTCCAACAAAAGTAATAGGATTGGAATTTTGACTCTGCCACCATCTGGCTGAGAACCCTCAGGTATGTTTGTGGACTCTGGGTCTCAGAATCTTCCTTTGCAAATAATCAGGGCACGTGCCTTGCATGGAGAGGGCCTGGATGGCCCCATCAACAGTGAGCTACTATCATCATTCAGTTTTCATTTGCTGAGAGGATTGTGGCATCAACATTTAAGTCACTTGATCAAAGCGTGCCACCTGATCAAAACCAGCTCAAACGCCACCTGCTCTCACACCCACAGCGTTTCATCTGTCTCTGTTGGCGTTCTGTCCTGCCTGTCTTCTCTGGGTCCCGAGTGTATGCATCAGGCAAGGCTTCTGCAGAGGATTGAACCACATTCCCCATGAAAACACGTTCAAGTCCTAAGCCCTGGTGGTGGCGGTGTCATTTGTAAATGGGATCTTCGAACGTCCTACTAAGAAGAGGCCAAACTGAATCCCAGTGGGCCTCTTTCCACCACGACAGGAGTCCTTGGAAGCTAAGGAAACTTGGACAGGGAAGGACAAGTCAGAGACGGATGGCCAGGGGACGGAGGCAGAGACTGACGACTGGCAAGCCCCCACCAGAACGCTCAAGATGTCAGAGGAGGCATGGCCTGCTGCCATCTTGATTTTAGACTTCCAGCCTCTAAACTGTGGACCAGTAAATGCCCAGTGTTTACGCCAACCAGCCTGTGGTATTCGTTATAGCAGCTCTGGCAAGCTAAGACGTTTTCCTAGGACCCTGCTCTCCTGGAGGGCATGGGCTGTTCATCTCTCCACCCCAACCACCCCAGCAATGTCAGGAGCACAGAAGTTCGACTCAGCGGCCTGGAAGTGAGTGGGTAAATAAAACAAAAGCGAGGTCATGCCAGCGTGGGATGAACAGGCTGCTCAAACCGCAGAAGTGGTAGGCCAACCGGCCTGCAGAGTTGTGCACTTGTTTTCATAACCCATTTCCTGCAGGGCCTAAAGGTATTGCTGGCACAATCCATGACTGAAGCTAGGCAGGGCATTCATCTTTTTGACCTGGAGACCTTCTGAGGCTCTTTCTAATAGATGGTCACTTAATATGCCATAGGCATCAATAGTTATAAATAACCAACACGAACATCCTGCTTGCTTACAGTGAGACGCAGGGAGAAGAAAAAGAAAAAGGAAAGAAAATGAATTGTCACCTGGCATGACTATCATAAAAAGAAATATTGATGGGGGGGGGGGGGGTTGGGCTGTAGTAATCCTCAAATTACAACCCCAAAAAGAAATGCCAGCTTCTAGTATGGACATGATTTAAATTTTCATGAACATATCAGCTGGTTTGCACAGGGGTGGCGATGAAAAAACTTAATAAACTACGGAGGGAACTGTGACCCAGTGGGGTCCCCTGGAGGACCCCTTGGACCAGGCTTCAGTGTGTGTGCCTCGACATGGAGAGAGCCTTCTGCACTGGGCTAATTATCTTTTAAAATTCATATCTAGAGCCACAAACTGCCTCGTGGGATTAAGCACAGTATGCTTTGCAAATTGAAAATAAGATAGCTGTTAGGAACATATACTTGCCTCTATGATTACTGCAGCAAACAAGGGCAAAACATTAATTTACATCTATTATAATAGAGAAACAAAGCCGAAGATATTCCCTGCATCTCAGGCAAGAGATGAATTTGAGAAGGTGATGTTCCTGGAAGATGAGATGGCTGCAGAGGTGAAGGGCTAGGAGTGCAGAGGTGAGGGACATGGGCTCCTCTGAAACTGGAGGTCATCTCACCCCATCCCCTGCACCACCACCTGCCCACTTCACTTCACATGCAAGGAAACAGGTGCAGAGATGAGGAGAGACAGGGCCATCTTGCCCAGCAAGTTAGGAGCAGAGAGAGCACGATCTTTCCCAAATTCATGCTTGGTTTTCAACCGAGAGGGTAGCCAATGGATTATCTTTTAATTAGAAGCTTATTAGAATCCTGGCCGAACTCTTAGAATTATGTATTTCGTGAGATCTAGCCTTCCTTTGGTGCTGACCATCTGCTGACCCCATATCCATCGTGGTAGGTACTATTATTTTTTTTTCCCATTTCATGGACGAAGAAAATGAACACATGAGGTTAAGCCACTTGCCCAAAGTTGCACAGTCAGAACATGGCAGTGTCCAGACTGTACCTTGGACAGCTTAGCTGTGAAGTGGTTTGGAGCCACGACCCCACGCTCAGACCCTCCTCCCTGGAAGACCTTTTCCAGGGACAGCTCGGTCATCCAGCCCTCTCGCCTCAGACTTTCTCTAATCCAACAGGGAGACTGTGTCCTCCCTCCTCTGAGTCTGCCCTTTCCCTCCTCGCAAAACTTTTGCCGGGTGTTGTGTAGATGTGTCTCCATCACCCACTGCACTGTGACTGTCTCCCAGAGGCACGTGTCTGCCCTGAGAAGCCTCTCAGGTGTTTCTCCTGGAACGAAGCTCAAAAGCCCTGATGCAAGCACAGTCTTCTCTCCTTTCTGTTTTGTCAGCACGATGTACCTGTGGCTTGTCACCAGCTCTTTTGTCATCTCACCTGCGCACACGTATACCCCATATCTTACCCATGTCAAATGCTGGCTCCTCAAAACAGCCTGTTGATAAGACAGGCTCAGCTTGTCTTACAGAGAACACTGCTTAGATAGTGTCTCAAAGGCATCATGGACGGGAAGGGCAAAGGCAGGAGAGTCATGAGGTCTTGGAGTCTGGTTTGAGGCTGGTCTTGATTAGGACTGGGATGAACCGTGCTGTAAGAGTTTAGGATTGGTGGACACAGCAAGGTGAGGATTTTCAGAAGAACATATACGAAGAGTCTTGAAGAATAAACGGGTGTTGGATGCAATCTATTGAAAGGTAGAAAATCTTAAGTGTTTTCTTCCAGGAAGTTCCTGGAATAAACAATAAAGATATTTACGACTCTTTGCTTCCTGGGCAAAAGTTTCCTGGAATAATAAAGTGATATTAGCCTCGCTTGAGCTATGCGGGGTAGATGGTTTCTGTTCTCACACATATTCACCACCCCTCACATTGGACCTTGTGGTGAGGCTACATCTCTGATGACCTTCACGCCATCCGAAGGACATTGCATTTAGGAGGGACGAAGGCTGGATTCTGGTCTCAACGCTGTTACTCTCTCATTGCAGGACCTTGAGGAATCACTGGCCCTTTCTGACCTTCTGTTTTCTTCTCTGTTCAATGGGACTTAGGAGCAAGTCTCAACCTCATTTCATGATTCTACAACTAAGTTTATTTGGAACTTTTGGATAGTGATATGAATTCTTGGCAGAAACAGACAGGAAAGAGGAAGAGGGGAGAGAATTTGAGGGAGCTAGGGGAAGGTAGAAAGTCAAAAAGGGGCAGGTGTGAAAGGGTCCAGAAGAGCAAGGTCGCTCTACTCAGGTCTGAGATTCTTAAGAGTACTTTATGTGGTAGAAATGCACACAGCATTTACAAATTGGAAAAACTCTGTAAATTCAGATAAGATTGTCTCACTAATATTACAGCAAGAAACAGCTCACCACGGCTTCCTTTCAATTAACCATCTAAATCACAGCCCATGTAAACCCCAATCCCTGTTGCCTTATAATAATAATAATTTTAAAAGCAAGTTAAACCAGAGCCGAAGAGTTTTGATTCATGCTGCTGAATATAGAAGATCCACAATCTTCCTCTTGGAGCATGTAGGCTAATGCAACTCTTTGAAAGAACATTCTTTTGGCTGCAAGCAAAGATATCTTTCCCCCTTCCCTTCCCCCTGAGCTGAATGGTGATTCATTATAGATAACCCCTCCTGATTAATTTTGTTTTGACTTTACCTTTGACATTAAAAAAAAAAAAACACCAAAACTCTAAGCGGTTAAGATTCTCCCCTCTAACATTCACTGCTCAGCTATTTTTAGCTGTCTTTGGTATTTGATGCAGAAGGGAGAAAATCTAAATTTAGAAAGAAATTAAATTGTTGATTGTCATCAAAAGTCCCGGCTGTCAGATTAGAAAGTCATAGTGTCGGGCCCTTTGTGATGACTAATAAATCAGCGATTTCCTTGAAATTCTTATTTGAGTTCTTTCCCTTCTGTCAACTGGAAGCATCAGAAGGTGCCTTGGTTGTCAGGCTCAAGACAACTAATCCACACCAAAGCCCTTTCAAATGTGCAGCTGCGGATCTGCGGGGGGAGCTGTCCAAAGGCGAAGGGACTGGCCACTGTCTGAATTGACAGAGGTGGCAGGGACGAGCTGCACGCTGGAGGAGCAGACAAGGCTGAGTTTGCTTTCTAGCTCCAACCACTGTGGAGCTACTAAGTTCCTTTATTTCTTTGGGCCTCAGTTTTCAAGTCTATAAAATGGTTGGGATAATACCTGTTATGCAGGGGTATGAAGAGGATTAAAGATGATGTATGGAAATTGTGAGCACAATATGTGATATACGTAGGCGTTCAAGGCGTGGAAGCAATTATCATAATTGTAATAATTAGTAGTAATAGTGTAGACAGCTACAGTAACTCAATAGTGCAAAATCCCCAGGGAAGTCAAGCCTCTGAAGTGACTTTCCGGAGTGTTCTGCCCAGTTTGGATCAAGGTTAATGACCAACCGAATGGTCTCTGCCTTGCGTTAGGCGCTGTGTTGACTCAGGACAGGCAGAGCTGCGTCCTATATAATTCTCAAACTTCCTGATGGTTTCTACAGCTCACAGTGAGATACTGAAACCCGATCCCTAGAGGAACAATTAAATGAGTGAAATAAAGCTAAGTGTGAATTTTGGCTGCTTAAAATTAGGCAGGACTTTTTCATGAATCTGTCTGTGCCCTGTCCCAGTCCTGTGCTTCCCGCTTGCCCTCAGACACATGCAAATCTCCCAGCATTTTCTCCCTTCTCTGAAGCCCTGGGGAAAATATGGTGTCTGAATGAAAACTTCAGGATGGATCATTTATGGCACTACATTGTTAGAGGAAATAAAGAATGGAAGGAAGGAAGGAAGAGAGGGAGGGAGAAAGCGAGGGAGGAAGGGAGGAAGGGAGGGAAGAATGGAGGGAGGGAGGGAAGGGGATGAAATAATAAATCTTTATGAGGGATATTACAGATCTAGAGTATTATTTTGCAGTTTCTAAATCACAGAGAGCAGATCTACTACCCTACAAGTAGCAGAACTGGGCACACAGAAAGTGCTTAATAAATATTTGTTGTTTAAATGAGGGAGGATTTAAATTTTTAGTTTGCATAACAATAGGAATTTTAATCATTACAAACAGCCTTTATTCTGCATTAATACATATGCAGAGTTAACTCATCTTTTTTTTTTCCTCAGGCATATTCCAAAGGCTCCTTAATTAAAATTTGATAAATAAGGAGTAGAGCTACTTTATGGTGAATTCTTAACCTGCAGCCTGCTCTGCCCACAGGCCCTGGACCTCCTCCACCATCTCTGGTCTCAAGCTTCACCGGAGCCCATGAGCATCCAGGAGACAAGGAGCGCATTGGGGACAGTGGGGTTCAACCTCTTGCTTTAAGTCCTGGTGGGATTCTTCTTTCCTCCAATGAGCTCCCTCAAGCACCCTAGGCAGAGGGGGAAGGGGGTGTGGGTCTCGGCTCTGTCCTCGCTCTGTGCCTTACGGAGGCTTCGGGGCCAGTCTTCTCAAGGCTGGTGCCCTGCAGAAGTTGCCAGAAGTATTTCATCGCATCCCATCCCATCTTGCCATAGCTAAGGACACTCCAGCTTGAGAAGCAAAGTGACTTATCCCGGGGTGCTGGCGAGTGAGGGGAAGGAGATTAGAAATCAAATTTTTCAGGACCCCTGAATGTGTTAGGATCCCTTACATCAGATTGCTTCCCCTTGGTTGTAAAATAAAGAGTTTGAATCTCTCCAGAACATAGTCATTCTGTCAAGGTGCCTGGAGCAAATGTTCTGCTTATTTCGAGGGGCCCTACTAGGCTATGGATCTAGGGCAATAGAATTGGGGAAAACAGAGGTCTGGGTTTGGAGAAAAGCTGCAGCAACTTCCAGACTAACTCCTTTCCAAGGAGTGTCAGGTCTTTTCCCAAGGATGAGCGTTGGAGACGGTCACCGGGGACTCCCCGTTTGCTCTGTGGCATTAGTGCCTGCCTTGTCTTTGACCTTTGCATTGTGAGATATAAAATGTCCGTGATTTACTTCTCCATGCCAAGACCTACTGTGGGAATCATTTATTTGGAATAAGAACTTCCACTCAATTTTAAAATGATTGGTTTTGCTGTAGATCTAGGATGATCGCAGACTATCCGTTTTTGTATCCTGAGCTTACTAACGTATCCTGAGCCTCATTAACCAACCTCTCTTCACCTGAGTAATGTCTGAAACCGTGGTCCCCTATATATATTTAGACAGATTTGTATCAACATTGCATTGTTACACTTGATTTCCCCCTTTTTTTTAATTATGTAAAAAAAAAATCACATTAAGCCGAATCTAATTACTGCAATGTATATTAGAAGCAGGGCACCATCAAAATTTTATTTAAATTAATCAGGTTTTGATTTAAGATATTAAATTCAAATTAATCATGTAAAAATGGAAATGATCCTTGACGTGCTTCCAGCTGTGACTTCAGTCTGTTTTCTCGTGAGTCACTTTCGGGATGTCTTGGGGGGAACATTACAAAAATTCACGCCGGTGCTATTTCAATTAGAGTTATTTAGCAGGACAGATGTAAAGAATATGGTATAATTAAGAAGGAGCTGATGACATGGCTACAGATTTCCAGGATTAAAAGGGAAAAAAAAATACATGAACTGGAGTGAAAATTGACTACTGGCCATGGTGCCCAAGTTCAAGTACAGGGAGGTTAAGCGTTCACTAAAGACAGAAAGGTTTGCAGAGCACACTGGACTTTTTCTCTGGAGCAAACTGCAGACTCCTACTTTGGCTTCAACTTTGAAGTTTCATTAGCGAGCCAATACTAACTGATATTGCAATTCTTATCATTCCCGAAATTATCTTTCCCCAATGGCAATCGTAGCCATTGACTAATTTGATCCTAGGGCCAGCGGAAAACTACAAGAACTAAAATAATTCTTCAAGACCCATTTTAAATCAAATTGCAGATACTGGCATATACAATACTGCTTAGATGGATCCATTTATTATTTACACTTTCATGCATATATTTATACCAATAAGTTCTTCCTGAAAAAATGCTAATTTCTCATGTTTAGAATACACATGGCAGATTACAAAGTGAGTGTGCGTACACGGCCTCATTTTCCCTAAACCCTAGACGGAGCGGGTAATGGTCCTTTATTCCTGCATGCTGAGAATAGGGCTTATAAGGGTTATGCAATTTGTCCAACTGGGCGCCTGGGTTGAGAAAACACCCAATCTCCTGGTCTTCCTGCCGCGACGTTATCTCTGCTCTCCATCGCCTCTGCAGTGGCTTCGCCTCTAGGTGAGATTGGTTTCCAAGTCTTTAGAAAGGCCCAAGAGTCAGAGTACCACTTTAGAGGCCCATTGGAGCCCACCTGGTCAGAAAAGAAATCCCAGCGGTGCGCTTACTGCACCGGGGCCCTCCATCAGTTTCCAGTGATTTGGCTAAACCCAGAGACACTCTGGGTGGGGGTTTTCCTACCAGAGGATGTGACTCAGTCTGGGTTTCAGAGTCTCAAATAATCAATATTTCCAAGTACACAGCCACGTGCATATCCTTTCTGGCATCTTCTCCGACAAATAACTACTCCCACAGACATCCTGCAAACCCTCTGTCCTGCCCTGACCCGTCCAAGCCCCAGGGACAGAGGCTGTGCCCTCCTCCCAGGACAGCCTGCCAGGGCCAGGAGTGCTGCTCGAGCTTCTCCTCCTCCTTGGCCTTCTCAGCCGTGGCATAAACAGCCTCAGTTCCTCCCACTCCACCTTGCTCTTGAAACTCATCACATCGCAGGCTGAATTCTGGTGTAGTTAGTTGTAGGTGCGTCATTAGAGTGCGAGGATCTCGAGGGAAGGAGCCAAGTCTTGCTTCTCACAAATAGACTCAATTCAAGAGAAGCCAGGGAACGGTCTTTAGATGCTCAGGAGCTACAACGGGGCTTGAAACCTGGTAGGTACCCAGCAAATGTTTGTTTGTTGGGGGTGAGGTAGAGGAAGAGAGAAAGGGAATAAAGGAATAAATTGGTGGATGACTATCTCCAGTGCTGCATTCATTGTAAATGCTCATTGTGACCAAGGGTGAAGAAGCCAGAAGCTCTCTGCTCCCCCGTCCCCACATTCACCTCTGTGACTGTCCAGTGGGCGTGATGTCCCACCCCGTGGACATCAGGCTTAAGGTCATTTCACACGTGGTTCTGGATGGATCTTAGGGTTGTAGAAAGCAGATGATTCATTGATGGATCCTGCTTCCCACTTGTGTGATATAAATACATGTAATTACTCTTTCAAAATCACTTTTTAAAAAACTGAGTCAGGTAGGAGGCTAAAATAGCAACTGTTTTTTTTCTCGGTGGAAATTTGTGTTTGTCAGTTAAATGTTATTGCTGATTTCTTATAAATCCAACCAATCCAATAAAAGAAGTGTTTTAAATACTAAGAGAGCAGAAGGTTTAAATATATATATATATATAAAATCTCTGGCCTTCTTTTGCCCATATTTTAAAATTTCACTTTAAACATATGTATTAGTACCCTGCAACATGGCAAATGGAAAGGATTTGGATTCTGACCTCATCACTAATAAGCTGTGAGAACTTGGGCAAGAAGCTCAGCCTGTCTGAGGCTCTGTTTCCTTAGCTTTAAAGAATGAGCTGTGTTTGGACTTGGACTTCCACCTGTCCTCATACTCCTCTCTGCCTCCTGAGAAGGAACCTGAAATTCCATGATGCCACTTGCCATAGCAGTTCTGGACTTCTGAGACCAGGACAGCTGCTGAGTTCCTACACAGCTCTTTTTTGATAAGCTGCTCATAGCTCCTGGTGCTTATAAGTTCATCTTGAGCTTCTCCAATTCTAGGATGGCATTGCTTGAGTTTGAACTTGGCTTAACCAGTTAAAATTTCCATGATATTGGGTAAACAAATTAAATGTTCTTATCCACAGCTCCTCACCTATAAAATTAGGCCAATGAGCTATTTCTAGAAGAAAGATCAGAAGGATTGGATGGGAAAACCTTTAGCTCCTCTGTCTATTTTACCATCACCTCCCTTGCCGACTTTTTGCTCTTCCTTAAACATGCCAAGCACGCTGTACCTCAGGGTCTTTGTACTTTCCGTCCCTTTGGGTGATCTTCGCCCAGTTATCCAAATACCTTCCTTTGCCACTTCACTCAGGTCACCTTAAATATCCGCACCTCCAGCAGGAAAAGTCAAGCTATCCTGTATTCTACGAGTCAACTTCTCTTTGGGGGTCACATGGAAGAGAATGAGACCATCAACTAAGAAATCTGAGCAAGCCATTTTGCTTGGAGGGCAGTAAGTGCCCTAGGGTGTGCGTGTGAGAAGGAGCCAGAGGGCCAGTGACAGAAAGGGATAAATGCCTGGAGACTGAGAGGGACCTCACGTAGAGACACACTGAGGGAGGCAGAGCTAGACAGAGAGCCAAAGCAAGAGAATGGCAGGGAGAGGCGAGCAGAGAGCAAGGGAGGGGACGAGGAGAATCGCCAGGAGGGAAGCTGAGTGTTGCATGGGCAGTGCCCTCGTTCTGCCTGCCATTGTGCCCATTCTGTCCGTAGAGAGAGCCTGCCTTGCACCTGTGCTCAGGGAGGGCCTTGCGTCATCGCCCTGGGCCCTTTGGAGGCCAGACGTGGTGCTATTATTCAGTTCTCGTGGTCAGGAGCTTGGCTCCTTGGTGAGCGGCAGAGTCCCTGAGTGCTCCCGGAGAGGCCTCAGAGTTGCTGGGAGCACCAGGTCAGGGACAGCTAATTAATATGGAAAAGGTCTTCGTGGCTCTTGCTAATTGCCATGGTCTGTGCAGGGCCTGGTGTGCCGTCACCACCTCCCCAGCCCCAAGCTCCCTAGGGCCGCAGCATGCTCCAAACCGAGGGCAGCAAACCCGGGAGAGGTGAGAGTTTCATAAAAGTCCTTGTATTGAGTGTGAAAATAGAAAGAGCACAAGAAAAGATGGGCCACCTTAAAGCGCCCCAAATGACCACCGAACATGTAATCATCCTGCCCTACTGAAATCCCCACAAATCTAGCAATCTTGCGAGCCAGATGCTGCTGTTATCTCCTTTTGACACTGGGGAAACTGAGGCTTCAGTGAGTTCAACTTGGCTGAGGATGCCACAGGCCTCAGCTGCATGCACTAGAATTGGGCTGAGGTTGGCTTTGAATTTCAGGCCCACTCGCCCTTTTCTGAAATCCTTGGGGCCAGATGCATTCCAGAATTCAGAATTTTCCACATTTTAGAAAGTGAACACGGCTTGTGACTGTATATTATATGATACCCCCCGGCAGGGTCTGGGGTAGCACCAAGGGATCGAACGCGTTTATATTTCTGCAGTAAAATGTATGAATTTTCATACCCAGTGGAAAAACAAAGACTAAAAATCACCTTTTATTAGTTCTGCTAGTTCAGATCAGGTTTTACCACCAAATAAATGATGAAAATGACTTTTGGTTTACAAAGCTTTTCAGATTTGGAGATCATGACTCCATGACTGTGGACCAAGAGAACAAAGGAGTTCTTTTTCTCCATAAGACAGATATCAAGTATGACAATCCAAGGGTGGCACAGCTTTCCGTTGGTAAACTGGATGCTGTTCGCAAGTAAAACACACTGGCAAAGCAGGGGACTTTCTATGACAGAGCGGTCAAGGGTGGGCTCTGCCATCAACAGACCGGGTTTAAGGCCGGGTGGCGGACTTCCCGGGCTGTCACCCACCCTCAGTGTGCATAGCAGGTGTCCTGACCACCTTCCAGGGGATGGAATGAATCTTGGCACCGTGGCAAAGCACAGAAAGCATTCTGTAATGTCCCTATGATTGCTTTTTACCTGGTAGGGCCCTAAAGATGGGCAGATTAAACCTCTTTTCAAGAAGGAGACACGTACACCCCTGGCACTCAATCAACGGTCGCATTTAGTCCTCCACGCCTTTCGCCAGTCAGGGGCTTGGCAACTCTGTGCATTTACTTTGGCGCCGTTTTCAGACGCCCTCACCCCTCCCACGCTGCATGGCCTCGGCCATCAAAGCCCACCTGCTACCCTGGTCACATACACGCAAGGGGGGGTGAAGGGGGTTTCATTAAGACAGGGTTTTCTCCCTAAGACTTCAATTCGGAGCATCCTCTCCAAAAATCCAGAAAACCATCTCACTCAACCCAAAGCAGCGTCTCTCCGTGCTTAGACTGGCGCCCTCCGCCCAGCTCACGCGTGTGTGGGAGGCATCTTGTCAAGGCCCACCGTCTCCTTCCTTCCATCCGATGGGGCTGGGACTTCCTTCCCAGGGTGAAGAGCAAAGCTGCAGCCCCCGCCCCGCTTGCCAGTGTGGGGAAGGCAGTGAGCACAAAGCAGGCTGGTGCTCCCAGTGAAGACCAGAGCTGTGATTATGTAAGGCAGGGGTGCAGTGCGTGCCAGTTTAGGGGTGGCGGGCATGAAGAAAGCAGAGCTTCCTGGCAGGGCACTGCCTTCTACCTTTCTCATTTTAGCAGATGGAAGCCAAACAAATAATCCAGGCTTCCTGTGGAGTGAGTGCCCCGGGAAGCCTCTCTGAAGTGGGGTCGGTGGTGCAGTCTCCCTGAGTGGAATCACAGCTGCCAGAAGGGATTTGCTGCCTCAGTTTCTTCATCAGTGACATGGGCTGCCAATAGCCATTTCACGGGACTGCTAGGACCAAGGGGTCTTAAGCGTGTGAAAGAAGCTAATACACAGCAGTTGGGCTAACAGTTCCTGAGTGCTCATCCTGCAAACATCATCTCATTCGATCATTTCCAGAAATTCATGCCATTGATCTTGTTATCAATGACCACTGGGGATACCAAGACACATGCTAGATAAATGATTTGCCAAAGATTGCAGAGACAGAGACAGCCTGATACCCCGGGCCTGTCTTACTCTTACACTTTTATTAATTCCACACTCTATGCTAGTTTTAAATGAAAAAGTAAAATGACGTATAAACAAATGACCGACAAATAGCAACAACGGCAAACCAACAAACGATCCTCTCTAACTTTGTAGTGACTGTCCCTCCCAGGAAAGATGAGAAGTCCCTATTGTTGTTAAATGTGCACTGGTTGGGGCACAGGAGACATTGTTAAGAAATAGCTGTCGGCTTAATTTGCATCTGGACGAGAGTGCAGCCATTCCTGCAGGCACATCAGGGCCCAGAGTGCAAAGACCTACGGACGTGCCCTAGAAGGCAGGTGGCGTGGCCTGAGGCTTCTCTGGCTCATGGCCAGTGTCCTACCTGGGAGTGTGTCTGGGACCTGGTGAGGAAAAGGTTAACCCTTGGGCGCTTGGAGAACGAGGCCTGTGTCTTTAACAGCTCCGCTGCTCCTGCTTCCAGGGCCGAGCCTGGCAGCTGGGCTGCCCGCAGGCCCAGGCCGCCTGTTTTGCAGTCCTCTGAAGCCAGGCTGGCTGCTGCCCTGGGAGTCCCCCGGCCACAGGTGAGGTTCCGCGGCCCCGGCAACTCCCCGGGGGCCAATCAGGCCGGGCCTGCATGAGGTAAGACGGAGAGTCGCCCCGTGTGCTCTGGGCTCTCTCAGAAATCTCAGCAGATCAATGTCACCGTGGCTTTTAATTACCCCTCCTAGGTCTCATCATTATTTCATGGCCTCTAATACGCCCAGCAGGCAGCCCCGGGCACGTGGATAAACATCACCAGCCTGGCCTGCCCCGGGGGTGGTGCCCGCCGCGGCCTCCCAGCCCGAGGGATGGCGACCTGACGGGCCCCGGCCGGCTGGGCACGCAGAGTTTTTTAGTACCGTGGGACAGTGCCTTTCTTAACGTGGATGCCGGCCACCAGTTGAGGTTGGCACCGTTTTACCGGAGACCTACTGTGTTCCAGGGCTGGGAAGTGCCGACGTGGTGCCCGTGTGATGTCGCCAGCCTCCTTGCCCGCCGAGGCCCCTCCGTTGCCGGCCATGTCCCCCCCGGTGCACAATGGAGCAGCGTTCTCAACCCAGGTGATTTTGCTCCCAGGGGACAGTCGGCAATAGTCGGGGACATCTTCGGTTGTCACAACTGGGGGAGTGTTGCTACTGGCATCTAGTGGGTAGAGGCCAGGCGTGCTGCTAAACACCCCACACATCTCAGGCGGCCCCGACGACAGTTATCTGGCCCCAGAGGTCAGCGGTGCCAAGGCTGAGAAACCTTGGCCGAGAGGTAACAGGCACCGTCCTCGCCACGGTCCCTGGACGCTGTTTACGTCCCCAGAGAAGCGCCGGCCCACTCCCGGACGCACACGTGTTTCTTCAACAGAAGAAATTGTTCCTGGGCCATGTCCCCCACCCCCGCACCTGCCGCAGGCCACCCAGAGCTGTCCCCTTGCTTGTCCTCTCCCCTCTAGCAAGATGTCCCTCCCAGGTAAAGTCACACCTCCCCTCGAAAACTGCCAGGGTGGCCATGACCGGTCAGGGAGTAGATCTTCCATTCTACTGTGTGTGGCTGATAACTTTCTGGTTCTCCCCCAAACCCTGCCCGAGCCAACCACTCACACGGTAGGTAGGGTCAAGTACCGGAATTTTGGGGAATGATTTGGGTTTTTAAATAAGTTAGAAATACTCAGGGCCATTCCTCTAAGGTGCTCTCTCCTCCACACGGCCATGCTTCTGAGCGTCTGTGGGTCAGCAAGAACCCCGTGGCTCACGTGGAAGGAGGCAGAATCCCCAGGTGCTGCCCTCACCTTCCTGGGCACTCAGCCCATGTACCCAAGGAGCACTAGGGACAAGCAGAGCTCAGGAACGTGCATATGAATCCATCCCGCGTCCCACTATGGGAGAGAAGAATTAGAACAAGCTAATCTAAGCTGGGATCTCCTTTAGGTCAGGCAGGATGTGTCTTTCTTTCTTATAACTTCTGCTCCTATCACAAGGCTGACTTCAGAAATCTTCGCAGACTCAGCCACCTGCTGCAGGCCCCTGTCCTCCAAAATTTCATTGTTACTGCAGGAGGCGGATGTGTTAAACCCTTGATGCCTCAAACTGTAAACATTTAGCACTTATCATAAGGATTATCCAAAATGATCTCAGGAACCTCATGTAAGGAAAAGACAGCTCTTATTCTTTTCTAAAAGTGGAGGAAAGAGTTTAAGCAACTTGTCTCAGGTCCCCAGCTAAGAAGGAGGAAGGGGACATGGGGCTGCCCCATGTGTTGAGAGTGCTTCCTTTTGCATTTAAGTCAATTCAAGGAACGTGGTGACACACTGCTCTCTCCCCGGGGTTGGGACTGTGATGAACCATCCCCTGTCCCTGGAACCTGGCTGATTTCACATCTACCAGCTCGCCGACACTCAGTGAGACAAGCATACGATCCAGAGAGTCCACATCCCAGGAAGAAGCCAAGTCCAGACTGTGCCTCGGACAGCCCAATGCAGCCATCTGTCCTCGGTGTAGGACCCAAGGAATAGAAGACTGTGATCATATCAGCGCTGGCCTGGTGCTACCAGCTGCCTACGCCTTCGTGTAATTTCACTGTTATGCGAATGAATGGATGAATGGTTGAATGGTTGACGTTCACTCCTAAACCTCAAGCAAGTGCACCTCAAAGTGTTTCAGCCTCATTCTCTTCATTTCACCTTCTGAACAAAGTGCAGACACTTCCACAGGAGAATTTTATCTGGTTTCATTTTCTGTAGGTGCCCAGTGCTCTCTGGTTAGAACAATGGCCCTAGAGTCAGCTTGGCAGGGGATGAGCCCCACACCCTGAGGGGTAGGGGTGCCGTGGGACTATTATTTAGGGCAAGTACCTTCTTTCCTCTCAGCTACACTTTCTTACATCAGTTAAATGGGGAAAATAAAGGGTGCAGGTGTGAGGGGTTCCTGACTCCTTCCTACCTGGCTGAGTGTCTGGGGATGATGTAAATGAGATCAGCCAGGCCCCAGGGACCAAGTCCGGTGGACGGCGGCCCCGGCCCCAGTGGAGCAGTTAGCGTGCAGTGGGCATTATGGGATTGACCGAAATGCACATATCTGAGCTTTGAGCTCAGTACCTGGAACGTGCCAAATACTGGATAGCTCCAGAATACAACGAGCTGGTTCCTGCTTCTGCATCTTCACATACTTTATACGTTTTGGCTCAGATGTGTTAAGTAAGGAAGGCAGACGTGAGCGGGAAGTTTCCAGAGCTCCTTCTCAGTCATAATTTGGAGTTCCTGAGGGAGAGAAGAGTGAAACAGGAGGGATCAGAGTCAAATCAGAGGCAGCAGTTCCTGCTCAGCTCCTCCACTGGCCCACAGCAAAGCGGCAAGCCTTCTTCCGTGTCTGCTCTCAGCCCCTGCCTCCCCCAGTGCAGGACTGAACTTGGTGACTGTGGGTTACAGCTCCAAAGCTTGGCATAATGCCGATTCCAAAAGTTTTAGTTCTTAGCTGATCTCTTCAAGTAGTCATCATACCTAGGGGGGAAAAGAAGAAACACCTCTCTGGTTCAAATTGTTAAGATTGTGGTTTGGTGCCTATTTCCTTCTGTTCTTTTTTTTTTTTTTTTTAATTGGGAATTGAATCCATATCTCTTTTTGGTCCATAAACTAATTAGTTAGTTAATGATTGATTAGTCAGACTTACAGAAATAAGGAAAAGCTATTTTCATTTATATTTGTTTGGGAAAAACTGTGTACATAACACATTGCAAATTCACCTTTAAAGTGTTGCCCAAAAATGTATTAATTCTTTCAGGTGGAATTATGGACAATTTGAAAAACAAATTTTTAGGAATTTAGATGCTACATAAAAATCTATTAAGTTTCCCTCCCTTCCTCCCTTCCTCCCTTCCTCTCTCCTTCCTTCCTTCCTTCCTCATAAATTTCGGAATTCTGCACACATTGAAAAATTGTCAGAGCTCTGGCTGCATGGTATTTAAGAAAGAAAGGATTCATACTGGACAAGGCCCTAATATATACTGGTGCCTCTGCTAGGAGTTTTGCATGTTATTAAGTGTTCTCTTCCTAACAGCCCTCCAAGAGGAGGACCACGTCCCGCACTTTAGCACAGGATTTCTGGATTTTCTCAGGCTCACAGAACTCGCTAGTTGCCGAGCTGGATTCAGACGAAGAACAGTCTGACCTTGAAGCTGGTGATCTTCCCTCCACAGACACACTCGGGAGATACTCACACTAAACAGGGCACTCTAAGGCTGTAGCTGGACTCCACAACCGGCTGCACTCACGGAACATTTTGAACTTTAACCTTGAGTTGAAGTTTTCATTTTTCCTGGACTATGGAAAGGGACTTCTGGACGTGTTACCAGAATGGGAGAGGAGAGCAGAATTGTCATTTAAAGCTGATAACCAACACCTTCAGATATTTCTTATGGTCCCACAAAACTTAGAATCATCCTTACATCACAAAGAGCAGGGACGAAACTCTGAGCATCTTTGGCTAAATGCTGGGCATCTCTGGCTGAACCCCAGGCCTGTTGAGCTTGCCCGGCCTTCATCAGCAGTGAGCACTGTGTGTGGCCTGTGGAGGTTGGTGGACGCCCATGTGGAGCTGCTCGGCCTCTCCTCTCCTCTCAAGGTCTCCTGTTAGCATTCTGTGTGTTTTGTTCACACTTAATATTAACACCTCACACCTTCCCAGCACCTTGCAGCTTCGTAACGTCCACACATTTTCCCCATCTCTGAGCTTCAGAGCAGCTCTTGGAGGAAGCGGCAGCTCCGTCTCCATCTGACAAGTCGACCAACACTTTTCAAGACTTTGGATATATACTTTTTCCCTCCTGTAGTAGTTTTCTGCCTCTCAACTTTCTTCAACTTACTCATAGATATTTGTCTCCCTTGGTTTCGATTTGATTTTTTTTTTCTTTTTTAATGTGGTAGAGGGGAAGGAACCTAAAAGAAAATAAAACCCTCACAAACAACCTCTAGGAAAATATCTCGCCATTACTATCTTCTCTGATCCTGGAGCCCTCCACCATGTGAAGGCCCTCCGGAGAAACACTTTCGGTTACTCACATCCTTTGCCAGTCGGGCTCCGGGCGGGTGGTCAGGTCGTGTTTGTCAGCTCACCCTGGAATGCCCCATTTTGGTGGAGCTTCAGCAGCGCAAACCACAAGCCACAGTGTCAACTGGCTGAGCGCCCACCCAGGTGACTGGGGAAGAGTCTCAGAGGCAAGCCACCTGCTCACCTGCTCATGCCCAGGGCAGGAGGCCTGCGAGGCTGGGCGTGAGCAGGAAGGCTGCTGGGGTCTGGGGACACAAGGGAAGGAAGGGACCAGGGGACCTGATGTCAGCTGGTGGGCCCTGCTGGCGGTCACGCCTGCTCCCTCCCAAGAGTCGAGACTGAGAGATGAGATGGACGCAGTCCTTGTGCCCTCGTGCCAAGCGTTCTGTTTTAAATATAAATTACCCTTCAAGTAGCTCCTTGAGAGAGGCAATGGATACAGATGCAAATAAGTTTTAAGGCCCAGGGTTCATCAAAGGGCTTTGAAGAAAAGTCAACGTCAAGGCCCTATGCAGGGACAAGCAGTGAGGTTGCACTGCCTGTGTTTGCCGGCGGCCCTGCCTGCCTGACCCCCAGGAGCCCTCCTGTTACCAGGGCAAAGCTTGGCTCTGGCAGGTCCAGTGTGGGCATAAAGGGGGAAGAGCATCCATCTGGTATCTGAAGCAGAGCCTTGAAAAGGCACTTAGAAAAGGAAGAAGGCAGCATTAGCCAAGGTATTTTTCTGGGGAACGTTGCTGGAGCCAGGGTCAGCAAGCACGCTTTGCCTGGATGGATTTTATGGAAAATTCTTACTCCATTTAGGATGCAAAAACCTTGGCTCTTTAGTCCTCCTGTGCAGGCCTGCTGAGTGGTTAGGCCTGAAGGGAAAGAGGATGCCTTGTGGGTTTGGGGTTGTCAATGGCGCCTCCCTCCTCCAGGCCCCAGCCCCTTCCACCCCTTGGATTGAAAACACCTCGGATCCGCCTCGGATTGAAAACACTCCTTCTCTCGCAGGTCAGCAAGTTGTGCTTTCCCTGGCCAGGTTATTCTCTTTCAACTGTGGAAAATCACAAGGAAGGAAACTGCTTTTCTGAAGAGAGGAGGCAGGAACCTTTTCAGAAACTTCCCCTCCTGGAAGCCAGACCTGGTGGGGCCCTTCCTTGAGAAAGAGAGAAGCCAGTGGCTGGCGTCCCGGGTCCTATGCAGAAGGCCAGGGCCTCGGCCACAGCCCTGAGGGCTCGCAGTGCGAGGACACGAGGACGCTGGCCCTCAGGTGGACCTGCCAAGTGGGCGTCCAAAGCACCGCATCCAACTCTTTCTAAATAACGAGGCTGACACCTGGGGATGACTCATAAGCACCGTTTATTTGATGCAACAATAAAACTTCAGTTTCACAGGGCACTGAGGGCTGCTGAGGCCGAAATGTGAACGTGATATTAAGTTAAAGAAAATGCATCTGTAAATCACATTACACAGCCTGTGGGGACTTCAGATTAATGTTCTTGAGTTGACAGGCTTTTGGACTCTAAACCGGTTTTATGAAATGGTCACAAGGCAAAAAAAAAAAAAAAAAGCACACAAAAAACACAATAAAAAAAAAAAAACTGGGTGGGGAAGGAAGAAAGAGAACTTGACTTTCCATGTCTCTGTATGTGTGAATTTTGATTAGGAAATAAAGCTTAAAGAAGGGCATTTGGGAAAGATGGAGTGTAATAATAGAAGATGGTTATTGATCACTTACTATATGACAGACGTCATGCTGGGTGCTTTCAAGGAATATCTCATTTAATAGCACAATGCAGAGAGTAGCACATTCCAGATGAGATAACGAAGCACAGAGAACTGATAGTCTCCCCAGCTCACCTGGCTCACTGGTGACAGAGATGAGACTCAAACCCATGCAGGGTGACCCCAAGCCCTTAAACCCAGCTCTCTGTCCAGGTTGACCAGGCAAATGTAATGGAAGGAGTAGAGGGTCCCAGAGACCCATGGCATGCCTTGGGATCACATGTAATTTAATCTGATCAAAATATCCATCTTCCATGGTCCTTGGTCTCAAGTAAGCTCTCAGGGTTTGGCAGCTCCTTCTCCTTTCCCTTTTCCTCCTCCTACAGAAAGTGAACAGAATTAGACTTGACTTGCAGCTAACAGACTAGGGGTTTGCGCTCAGCAACATGGATGTTATTTTATGTATGATACAATTTGTTGATGCAGAAATGTAAAAATTCTGCATGTCGAGATTTATTAAACATTTCTTTACAGATTCTCAGTTTCATGTCTTGCTCAGGAAGGCCTTCCCCCTGACGAGCATATATCAAAACATGTTGTTCCATATTTTGTTCTGATGCTTTCCTTTTCATTTTACTTTAATCAATTTTAAATAATTATTAAGAGTTGTTTTTTTTTAATAGCAGTAACTGAGCCCAGGTCCAGCTGGACTAAGGGAAACCAAGGAACACACTTGCATCAGCCCTTCCTCGAGGGGAAGGTTCAAAGTGGAAGGGGCGCAGCATGTCCTGGCTCTGGCTACAACAAAACAACAGTGAGAGAATTCCAGAGGAGTGGACGCCAACTCAGGGCAACTTGATTCAGAAAACCTCCATCTCCCCAC
Source organism: Tolypeutes matacus (assembly GCA_026826555.1). Taxonomy (NCBI): domain Eukaryota; kingdom Metazoa; phylum Chordata; class Mammalia; order Cingulata; family Chlamyphoridae; genus Tolypeutes; species Tolypeutes matacus. The sequence goes on along the minus strand of JAKSZT010054523.1, from coordinate 4,353,874 downwards.
CACCAAGAGCTTCTCTCCAGGAGCTCTTAACTGCTTGAATTTTATAGAAAGTTAATTTTTTTGGCTAGTTCACAAGATGATCTTTTTCTCTTATTCACCCAAATTTAGTCCAGTGATTACTGTGGCCAAGCCGTGAACAAGTCAGCCGTCATCAGGATCCAGGGAGGGACCTTGAGATGGAGTTTCGTGGGTGGAGTTGACGGACACACAGATTGAGCTGCTGTGGGCATCAAAGGAAGGTGGACCTTTGCAAATGTAAAAAAAGTATCTGAAAACTCCAGGAAGGCAGGTCTCTGCATAAATAGTACAATGTGAGCCAGTGGCAAGGCCATTCCAGGGAAACCATGCCTAGGCTTTGGAAGTACACTTTTGGTAGCAAAGCAGAATGTCTGTCTCTGAGGACACCTATGTGCCATGACCTGAGCTTGGGTCTGGGGATACAGAGGAGACCCCTGAGGCCCTGCCCTTGAACTCACAGAAGATGAGAGGCTGTTTGGGTGGGTGGGGCAAGGGTTGTTCTTGGAAACTATAGAAACCACTTTCCAGCCCGGGGTCCCAGGCAATCCCCAGAATGCCTGAGCCTTGCTCCAACGCAAACCCAAAACCCACGTGCAGGCCATCTTCTGAACTTCTAAATCCATCGAGGTGCTCCAGAAAACAAAGGGTCATTTTGTAAGCTACAAGAAGGCAGTTTTGGTGGCAAATAGTCTTCTCTTCATTTGGGGAATGGGAGCAGAGTTGTCTTTTGGGGTGGTGATTAAATGAGGGGCTCAGAGTATATAGAAAATGCCCAATGGGTGACTGGTAGTAATCTTTATTGGGAGGCTGACATGCAAAATAATGGTGCATAATAAAACTCAGGAAGTACCATGACTGATACTTGAGGAAAGGCCACAGAGGTTCTATGGGGCCTCTAATGCAGCTTAAAAGATAAAGGGAAATTTCACAGTGGGCAAGGGTATTGAAGGATGAATAGGAGCTTGCCTTAAGAGAGAGAGAAAGATTCAGGCAGAGGGAAATCCATAGGGGGGATACAAGATGTGAACACTCATGGAAGGTGTGGCACAGCAGGCGGCAAAGATGGTTCAGAGGGACCCTGATCCTCAGGCCCCATCCTGGTACTCCACAGAGTTGCCAGGCATTGCAATTCTGGAGGGACTAAGGCACTGTACAGGGACGGAGGGCACCACAACTATAGGCTCTGGGCCCTACGGCTCCTTCCCAAGGCCTGAATGCACCAATAAATTGCCTGGAAGTCTGGTCTTCCCTCCCCACCCCCTGTCCCATGCCCCTTTCCCTCCAGAGAATAGCATGACTCTGCTGGTTGCAAATCCTGGGCCGACCTGCTGCTTGCTGGCTGTTGGAGCTTCGGCGCGTTCCTGAGCCCCTTTCTGCCCCACGTTCCCCATCTACAGAATGAGAAGGCCAGGAGCCCGCTTTAGTCGGTGCCTGGGAGCAGCAGGTGACCCAACCCTCTAAGATGTTCAAAATGTCAAGAGGGAGTTCAGAAGGTGGAATCCCCGTCCTTCTCCCAGTGGACACTTAGAAGTCTTGCAAGAGCAAGGTGCCAGGAGGCAGGAGACGGCACCCCGTCCCCCCCCCAGGAGCCCTCAGACCTGTGGGCGACTCCGGTGTGAAGTAGACAGTGGCATTCGTGTCCCTGCAGGGCAGGTAGTGAGAAGACGCTGGGAGAGCCGAGGGCGCTCCTCAGGAGAGTTGATTTGATTCCGACTTACAGGAAGAGCCAGGCTTTGCCAGGCCTGCACGAGGGCCCCTGGGCAGCTTCCCTCTGGAACCTTCCATTCCCCTCCACAAGGCGAGGAAGCCCGAGCACTCACAACCAGGTTTTCCTCCAAATCCTGAGGCTCCCCTTGCCTCCACTGGCATTTACATAACGCAGCTTTGACTGGAGGTGGTCTGGGTCCTAAGGAACTTCCTGCCTCGCTGTCCCTCCCGGAGGCTGGTGCCGTTGCATAATTATCTGGGTTGGCTCAAAAGAGGGAAACTTGGTTCAGAATGTATGAGTTCATTTTTATGTTCTACTGAGAAAATTTATTCAGTGTGACTGCTCAGTAGCGAGTGCCGTAAAACACCTTTATCCCTGGTTGAAGAAAGGTAATACCTTGACAGATGTGTGCCTCCTACTTTCCTCCCGGCCATGTTTCAACAACAAACCTTTATTTCTGCTTCTCGGCTGCAGCAGGGAAGAGGAAAAAAATGAGGAGAGCAATAAAGCAGTCAGAAATCTCAGGAGCCAGGCGGCGATGCAATCGTAATGACAGATTTTTAATGTGGCGGGAGAGATTGACAGGGAAATGTCTTCGGAGCAAACGCACGCCAGATGGGATGCAAACGGTTTATTGGAGTAGAGAGGTGCAGCTGAACCGAAGAGGGGGCGGGTATAAGGTGGTCTTTCTGGCTTCTGCAAGTAAACACACCAGAGAGAGGGAGAGGCAGAAGAGAAAAAAACAAGAAAACAAGAAGAGGGGGGAGCATGGTCTTGAGCTGGATCCCAGAGGGGCCCTGCAGAGAAGAGGTTGGCATTTCCCAACCCCCAAATGGAAGCGGGACTGCGTTTGGAAGTGGGAAGTGCTGCATGCAGAACTAGAGCTGGTTAAACTGAGAGAGTTCTATTTAATCTCGAAGCTTGGGGTGATTCTATTACCTCCAGTTCCTCTGATGCTGCAGAAGTCTTGCTTCCACACACGTTTTCAGCTTTTATTTGGCACCAGGTTGTGGTCCAGGCACTGTGGACAGAGAGTGGAGAGCATCTCTGCTCTTGAGTGCGAGGGAGCCAAATTGGAGCATTTACTAAACTATTGGACGTCTGCAAAAAGGAATGACATTTATTATTAAATTATGCCCACTTGTGAATATATAAATACATCTGTTCATCTCTCCACCTATTCACCCAGCCTGCCATCCATCCATCCATCTTCCTTCCTTTTAAAATCAAATTTCCTGTATTTAACTCATACTTTGTTTGAGATGACCAAACACGGTGGCATCCTCTAATTAAAAAGTCTACAGAAACAGAACATTTGAACTAGGAAGTGTGTGACAATTTTTTATAAAGCTTATCAAAATAAATAAATATTCATAAGCTATTTGAGCCCAGGGACATGGTATTACATCTAAGAACCATATTTTACTAAAAAGTGTATTTATATGTAACTATAATGTAAAAGACTGTGAGAATGACTCAAGCAAAAATGTAGCTGAATATTTAAGGGGTCCCAAAGGCTGTGAGTGAAGCCGATGTCTGGAGGCCCTGCCTCAGCCTCAGGGACGGCTCCAGTGTCAGCATCAGGCCCCAGCTGTGATCTTGAGCAATTCCCATCTCTTTTACGGACTCAGTTTCCCTAGCTTGGAAATTCAGGTGTCTGGATAACATGATTCCCCAAGTCCTTTTTGATTCTTAACATTTTAGGATATTGAGTGCACGTTTCTGCCCGTTGCTATTCTCAAGGCTAACTAACTTTAAAACAAGAGAGTGACAGAATGGCATGCATACAAGAAATGCACTTTTTAAAAACGCATAATATAATAAAAGGCTTTTCTGAAATAATCCATGCAGACGTATTCATCTTCTCTCAAGAAAAAATCGAATCAAAAGTACAGATGAGAGCTTCAACCCTCCTTGTCCTCGGAAGCAAACAAATGAAACTCTGTGCTCACAGGGATGGCAAGTCAAGTTGAAACCTGTAGTCTCAGTCCGGCGGAAAATGCAGATCCGTGAGATTTCATGCCAGACATCTTGCAATGGGGGGGGGGGGGGGGGGGGGGGGAGGCCAGGGGATCAAGAAAAGTTGTGGCTAAATGGAAGGACAGAATAGGAGAAAATAAAATTGAATTGTACTCTAGTCGTCCTGACTGCATTCTTCTCTGGCATGTTGGTGATACTAATCTCTGCAAGGGGAAAAGTCCGTGTTGAGATGAGGCACTGGGAGGCCTCAGGTTGGAAGGTGCTTTCCTGTCAGGTCTCACTTGGTGTAAAGGGGCTTTCTAGTTTATCACTTTGCATACGGCTCTGTTTTCCAGCTCCATAGAGGGTAGGGGGTTTCAGCTCCTGAGCAAAAGAAAAAGAATTAACCAAACCCGAGAGTGAGAGCAAGTTGAATCTGCGCAGTGTGCATCTGGTGTGCTTTCTGTTCACGTTTCATCCTGCTCTGTCTTATGGTCTCAGAGGAAATTGCCCGAAGCCTCCCCTGTCTCTCTTCAGCCCAGTGTTTTCACTTTTGTCTTAAAACAAATGGCCAAGTAAACAGACGATTTGGTTTTCATAGGCTATACTTCTTGGGAGCTCAATGTCCTGTTCAAATTTACTTCTTAAAAAATTAAAAACCTCCTTGGCATGGAAACCTGGCTGAGCAAGGACATTTTTGTCCAAAAACTAAACAAGGCGAAAGGTTTAGAAGACAGACAAAACAGACAGCTGGATTTTTGGAATATAATCGTTGGCTTTCTTTGGGGTCACTAAAAAAAGAAAAAAGAAAAACACAAAAACAATGAAATCACTTCTTGATTTGATTTTCCACCATGGTTTCAAGATTCTGGCAAGATCATTGAATTAAAAAACTTATCAAAAAAGAGGTTTTTCAGGATCGTTCCCACAAGAAAGAACAGTGGGCTTGATGTCACTTCAGAAGACGTGTTCCAGCTCTATGCCATTTCTGAGATGTGACTGCGGATTGTCAGAGCCTCAACATGCTCACCTATGAACTGGGTACAAGATCTACATGATACGTTCACAGGAGAATCAGATGACAGAGGCATGTGAGTGAGATGGATCTGTAAACCCTAAAGGGCCCCAAGTTACAGAATAATTATCCTAATTTCATTGGTAATGATGAAGACACTTTCCAACTTGTTGCTTTCTAGGTAATCAAGGTGCATTTACAGAATTTCTAGAACTACATATTGATTAAAACAGGCTTGAACAGGGAGTAGATATGGCTCAAGCATTTTGAGCACCCACCTCCACATGGGAGGTCCCGGGTTCAGTTCCCTGTGCTTCCCGAAAAAAAACAAACAACGAGCAAAACAAATGATAAAAACCAACTCAGGGAAGCCAATGTGGCTCAGTGGTTGAGTGCTAACTTCCCATATACAAGGTCCCAGGTTCAATTGCCGGCCTTGGGTACCTGAAAAAAAAAAAAGGCTTGAACAATTTTAGGTTCAGAAATGAAATTATGAGATTTCTGGGTCAAAAATACATCTATATTATGGCCATTCTCACTTTCCCTTTGTATATGTGTGGACAGAAGAGCTCCATCTAACCTGCAGGGATTTAATGATAGTTTGTTGAACTTTGTCCTGCTTTTATTTAGAGGTGGGATTGACTGTGGAATTGCTGATACTCTTTAGCAATATTTTTACTGTTCTTCCTGCCCTCCTTCATTTTGAGATTCTGAACAAGCCCAAATAGGTTGAGAATTCAACTGGGATCAGAGATTGAAAAATTAAAAAGCTGTGCACTGAAACCTCATTTGGATGAAATTTGAGGATGCCAGATCCCAGGACCACTTTAGATCCCAGGTGAGTCTCCTAACTTGTGAGTTTCTCCTAGCTTTTTGGGTCTCAGTCTTCTCTTCTGTGAACAGAGTATTGGACTGAAGACAAATTCTGAGGTCCTTTGCTCTGTTAAGAGTTTATAATTTAACTCTTCTATATTAGGAAAAATACAATTTGAAACGAGGTCCAGTGCCCCTTTTAGTTATTTTATTGAGTCTACTTATTAAGAAATCAAATATTATAGCTACTATAAAGTAGAAATCAATGATTTTGAAAAAAGTGATGGACTCCACAGCTAAGTGTGAATCTGCCATAAATATCCATAGCCTCTTGCTTCTGTTTTTAAAATTATTAATTTTTAAAAAATAAAACTAACAAATGAAGAAACTTTAGAAAAAAAAAAATCTGGAGATGTTACTGCCAAGATGTAGGTGTACATCCTTCTAATATTTTAGAAATGCATATGCATGAATGCTTTTGTTCACTGTTTTCCTTCCTCGCACGTCGTTTTTCATGTCACTAAGTCATCTCACGTGATTTTTCACATGGCTTCATATCATGTGATTTTTCGCATCATCCCCTTTACTTCTACACCATAGCGATAGCTGCCGTATTTCTTACCTTCACAAATAGAGCATAAGCTCCAAGAGGGCAGGGATTTCTCTGGCGTGCTCACTGCTGTGTCTTTCAGATTTAGAACAGTGCCTGGAGCATGACACACCCTTGATAAAAATCTGTGGAATGAATAAATTCATGGTTTGCATCCCATGCATAGAACCAAGCTTTAGGTTACATCCCCTGCACTACAATGAGCATGGGATCGGAGCCCTGTGCCCCCCGTTGTGTCCTTGGCATCTGGCACATGGCCTGGCACTAAGTCCAGGCTTAATAAATGCTGCTAAACAAACAAGCACCAGCTCCCAGCAAGGGATTCAATTGCTCTCCATACTATGCTATTAGAAACCATGATACGACGATTACCTTTGTAGTTAAATCTCTACCAGCACCTTACATTAGTGAAGACAAATTCCAAGGAAATAGAATTATTGGGCCAAAGGGTGAGCTAGACGTTAACTGTGTTGATACATATTGGAAATTTGCGCCCCTCCCCGGGAAGGTTGTATTTTTCATTAATTTTCATTCTCACCAGCAGTGGTAGGAAAGCACATCTTTTCCTGATGCCTCAGCACAAGAAAGATCACTTTTTAAAAACGTATTAATTTGATAGATGAAAAGTCATATCTCGTTTTACATTTCTTTGATTAATAAGGAAGTTTAATATTTCATATATTATTTCACTTTTTATTTCTTCATTTGTCCATTTCTATTTGAGTTTTTTTTTTCTTTTTCCCTAATCTTGCTAATTGAATTAAAATACATAAAACCCTTAGGACAGTAGTTGGTAAAGAGTAAGCATGGTTCACTACCTTTTAACTTGTATTTTATTTTTCCTTTCTTTTTTTACTGACTTGTAAAAATTTTTAGATTATGCATCATAGAAGCATACTTACATATTATTATCTGTTGCTTATGTTGAAAAAAATTCCCAATATTTTGCTTCTTTATTTTATTTATAATACTGTGTGGGAAACATGTAATATGCTTTTCAGACTCAAACAACATTTATTGGATGGATTGAGTTTAGGAAAAATACCTGTAGTCTAAAGTATGCTATTAAATAAAATCCAATGTTGCTTGTGGTTAATACTTTTCAAAGCAGTTTAAAATATATCTCTTTCCAGTCTCCCAATAACCCTGCCTGTGGCAGAGGAAACACTAATCACCCATTATTTTACAGATGCGGTAACTGAGTCTTGGGTACAAGGGGAAGACACACACACATTTAAGTGCCTGAGCAAGGACTGGCAAGTAAATCTTCTGAATTTAATTCCAGTATTCTCTGCATTTGGACTTTTTCTTCAAAACCTGAGAAAAATGATGATGATGATGATGATGACGATGATGACGAAGAGGACACCGTCTCACACTAGCTTTGATACCAGCATTTCCATGGCATCCTAAGAAGCCCACAATCTAGGGCAGGACTCTTGACCTTTTTTGTTCCACGGAACCCTCCTGCCAGTCAGGTGAAAACCACGGAGCCCTTGCTAAGTGCACACTATACTGTGGATTAGTTAATAAATAAATCACCCCTGCACCAACATGTTCCCACAAGAGTAATGTTTTATGAATTTCCTTTCAAGCTCACGGACCCCTTGTTAAGAACCCCTGATCTAGGGGTAGGAGGGAGATAATTAAGTCTCCCCAAGCACCTATTGCATGCCTGGTGTTTCCTTGTACATAATCTTAGTTAATCCCCACCGCCAATCTAAGAGATATGAGTCACAATTCCAGGTTTCCCTTTAAGCCAGGGGTCCTTAACCTCTTTTGTTCCACGGACCCCTTCGCCAGTCAGGTGAAAACCGCGGACCCCTTTCTGAGTCCACGCTATACTGTGTATTTTTTAATAAATATGTCACACCAGCACCAACACGTCCCCATTAGAATAATGTTTTTTGAATTTCAATTCAAACTCACGGAGCCCATGTTAAGAACCCCTGCTTTAAGTTTTCTTTATCAGCAGAAAGGAAGCTCAGGCTCCGAGGTCCTGACCCTTGCAGCCCAGGAAAAATGGCCAGCAGAAAGCCGCGCTGGGTTTCAACCCAGCCACTGGCTCTCCCTGAGTCACTCTGCGCATTCCATCTGACAACAGGAGCCCCTGACTCTGAGTGGCAAATTATAGCCTGGTGTATAATGGCTCTCCATCTTATTTATTCCTTTTTTTGAATTCCTAAAAAATCATGGCAAGTATATCAGCATGGCCCCCTGCCCCCCGCACTGTGGAAGTTTGATAATGTATGTCCTAACCGCTTAATTGATTGATTACCTCACTGCAGCTTCCTGAGGTACCGAATTTATCTCTAATAGCCAGAGTCAGGCTCTGCAGGCAACCGTGGGGGGGACGGGGGTCCCTTGGTGTCGATTTGCTCTTAACTGGAAAGTCATTACCACTTAATACATGTAGATTGTGTTGAAAGAAAATTATGTGTAATGAAATGAGGGAAAAATTAGTGGAGTGTTATGGGCGAAAGCAGATGTTGGGGAGGAATTATGCTAGCAGAGATAATCACCTTCGCTGGTATTGTGTGTGCTGGGGTGTTAACTGAGGGAGAGGCCGGGAGAGCGAAAGGCAAGCATTGATAACGCATACTCGCCCCTTAGATGCAGCAGCCAGCAGTGGCCCCCCCAGGACGCAGTGACTGGGCCCCCAGAGCACCGCTGACGCTGGGCTGTGGGCCTTTCTTCCCACAGCCTCCCAGACACAAAGGCTTTCCCTGCTGTGGCCGGGGAGATGGCATGGCCCATCCCAGGGAGGCCGCCTGCTCACCAAGACCAGGTGACAAGCATCCTGCTCCAATTCTTACATTAGCCGAATCTGGAAAAAAAACAAAACGAAACATCCAGGAACAAAAAGAAAAAACCAGCAACTAAAAAAAGCTGGGTCTGGAGAGGATACGGATGTTGGATCTTTTTGTAAATAGTCTCATCTCAGATGGAGGCATTTGAATGTCTGAGCCAGTGTGTGAGATGCTGGGTGGAGGGGGCTCATTGTCTTCATGTCTTAGATTCCATGGGTACAAGAGGTTGGCATTTGTAGTGTAAACCTCTTGCTTCTCTCATTTGCTGTTGAGAAAATCTGATGGCTAGAGAAAGAAGGCCCCGGACCAACGAGTGGGAGGGAAATCTGTCCTCTGGCGTAGGGGCGGTGGCAGGCCAGCAGACCACTCTGCTTCTTCAAGGACTCTCGCATCTAATTGGCTCTGAGGGGATGGTGCGAAGTCAAGGGATATTTCTGATATTCCAGCACCTATTGCATGCCTGGTTCATCAATACTTGTGTTCATCAGAAAGCCACTGGAGGTCCGCATTGGAGCCTGGATTTTTAACAGGTTGCCACCCCCATATTCCTCATCAAAGAGGTTTTCCCTGAGATGTTTGGATTGACCCTCTGTACAGTGCTCCCCAACGTAAGGTCCCAAGATCCCTCGGTTCTCGGGAGCATTAGGTAGTCTTTGTGAAAACAAGACTAGGTCATCATTAGCCACCTCGGTGATGGGTCCAAGGGTCAGGGCTAAAGTCCGTTCAGTGGCCATGATATCCTGACCTCCCAAGCCACAGTGCCCTCCACTGTCGAAGGGGGTGACTGCAGTTCTTACCCCATGAGTTTGCTGTGAAAATTGAGAAATATCATACAAAGCGCTGAGCACAAGACCAGGTGCCTAAACAGTCAGGGCTCACTAGTTGTTGATTTTCATTCTTAACATGAACAGCTATTAGGCTGTGTGTGGCAGTAGATGACATGTTAAAATATATGTCGATTGTATTGGGTTAAAATACAACAAATCATTTTAAAAGGTTACTGTGTTAATGCATCAGAGCCTTCCATTTATAGGCATTTCTTAATTGATTAATATGAGAAACCCTACTATCAAACGTTACAGAGGTTTTATTGCTGTGAATATTAGGAACATGCCCCAGTCCTTGAAATGGGGAAGATGCCTACTCCACACATGCGAAATTTACTCCATTATGGAAAGAACTGGTAGAAAACACCAAATCCAAGAGTTTAAATTAAGATGCTTTATCTACACTGACAGTTCCCTTGTCTAAAGCTTGTGCCATATTAACAGCCTAAGTAGAAGAGGGTGGGATTTTCCTCCATCACTTGCAAATGTTTAAGACAAGGACCCATTGGATGGTTTGATGGAGGCTGCCTCGGGGTTTCACCTAGAGCCGCTGACACTTACTGGGCTGTGAGGGTGGTACAGGTGCTTCAGGAGATAGTGCGTGAACGATAACGATGCTTGTGGTTAAGGGCAGGGCTGGACTATGCTGCGGGGTACTCAGGCATGACTATTTTCTGGTTACTAAAGAAGTCAGTCTCAGAGAGGCAAACCTGGCAAACAGACCCTTAGAGAAAAACACACACACACACAATAACAGAACTCCTGAGCCAATGAGAAGCCCTGGTTAAATTGCTCCTGGATAGTCCTCTATCCTTTGCTAGGGATGTGTGTGTGCACATAGGCAGCGATGTATGATCTAAAGGACTTTGGGGCACTCGGTTGAGTAAATATACTACACTATCATTTAACCAACCCCTGTCTGAGGGATGTTTCCAGTATTTTGCTCTAATAGCCTAGCAATGAACATGCATATGCATTGTTAGCATGTCTCTGGTTACTTGCTTAGGATAAATTCCTGGAAGGTCAACTTCAGCGTTACAGAGTATGAGCATTTTAAAGACTCGATAAATATTGCAAGTAGTAGCTTTAAAATGGAATCCAAGTAAAAAGAGGCACTAAAATGGTAGCTCATTTGCCTTTGAGAAAATACTCCCGATTCTTTGCCATGCTGAGTTCATGAAGCTTTATGGTGGCTCAGATGCCCCCATTTGCCCACTGAAACAAGTTATCACACCACCCTGTGGGCTAGGCATGTTTCATTTTAAGCCTCACAACAATTTAACAGACCAGGGATCCAACCTTTTACAAAATGGGGGAACTCATTGCACACTGAAGGATTCATTCATGATTTATTAGTACAAATACACAGGCAATGCTTTGGAGATAACCCAACAGGGAGACCAGATTCTGCACGTTTTCTATGTGGTGCTTGCTTCAACACTTAACTTCTTTGAGTCTATTTCCTTATCTGAAAATGGGGCTGATCTAACTTGCCAGATCATTTGAGCAATCCAAAGGCGTCGTATATGTAAAACACCTGGTGTAGGCTGCAGTCAGCGTTGACTCTAAGCACTGCTGCTGTGGTCATCTGATGATGCTGGTAAGCATCTTGGACTGTGCATGGGTTCAAATCCCAGCTTCAGGTATGGCCTTTTTGACGTAGCTTTAACTTTCTGGTACTGGGTTTTCTCACTTATAAAATGAGGATGAACACACCTGCCCTGCAGGGTTTTAGTGATGAATTAGCGAAAACATTTAAGTAAAATTGCCCAATACAGTGCTTGGTACGCAGGAGGCACACACTTGGGAACACAGTAAGTCTTTGTTTTTCAAATCCACGAATAACCGCAACAGAAATTAAGTTGAAAGCATCAGACTCTTGTCCCCCCGACTCACAGCTGAACGAGTTTTCCAAGGATGGCTTAACTCACTTGTTTCTCTCTTAATGGCTGCAAGAGACGAGCAGGCTCTCTTGGAGCCACTGGAAAACCATGATGAATGTTTCAGTGACTGAAAGAATAATTAAATTGCACAGTGCTGGCTGCCATTAAATGAAATGGCCCTGCATTAGGGGCATGTTGCTGTTATTATTTATAAATACAAAAAAGCAGCCTTTAATTGATGCCATGGGCTTACCTTCTACAGACTCCTCACACGGGCAGCCCACGGCCAGTCCAGGCTGTGCTTCCACTTTCCTCCTTCACTTGCGGGGAGCAAAAACCGGCCCAGCATTGGGGGACGACCGTGGGTCTGGGCTGGTTTAAAGGTGAGTTGGTGCAAGATTCTGATAACTCCGTCTCCCACAAGTTATCATTTTTAATACTAAGCCCCTGCTTGCCTTATTCTAACTAGAATGAAATACCACATACAAAAATTGTCCAGATATCTCACCATGTGGACTTTGGAAAAGAATATACCTGGTTTTGAAACTGCCCCCAAAACAAGACAGTTCTCCTTGACCCTCAGTCTCTTCATTGGTAAAACTGAGATAAAACTGGCCTCAAAGTTTCTTAGGATGATTAGAAGAAATAAAGTATGGAAAATCCCAGGTCTATGGTAGGACTCCACCAGGGGTGAATGCCTACCCTTCTCTCACTAAAGGCAAATGTGTTCCCTATTTATCTTATTAAAAAATGTTTTCATTTGTTTATTTCATTAAAAAATATATTCATTTGTTTAATTTCACATTTGTTGTTTGTTTAATTTCAAACATAGTGGGCATACTTTTCCAGTACATATTGGGAACCACCTAATTCTTCTTCCACCATCATTTTTTTTATGTAGCACTTATTGCTTAGGTAAAAAACGATGACTTTGACCTCTGTGGGACAATTTGACATTATACCAAATGCTCCTAGGATGCTTACACTTCTTACTTTTTAAAAATAATTTTTGTCTTTTTCTTCCTGTTGGCCTGTTGGTAGCAAATTCTCTGGGTGATATATCTTTTAGCTGGTACTTCTGTCTCCTATCCTTGTAAACAAGCTTAGAACCAAATCATTGTATCATTATTGATTGATTCTGAACTGAAAATGCAATGAAGGACTGAGGCCTCCCATGTGATCACAGGTCTTGACTCCTTAGAATCCCTTTTAGTTTCTTGATTGTGCTTTGAGGTGTTGAGGACTCAGATTGTGACATTGGACAAATTCCTTTTTCTCTAAATGACACTCTAAAGGAAAGGATTTGTGCGTGTGTGTGTATGTTTATTAAAGTTAAATATTATACAATTTGACAATTTCAGGAAGCATTCTCTGATACTTTTGCTTGTGAATAAAACTGAAGATGTATTCAAAAATTAAATAAACCTTCTGGGTACCTACTCTGTTCTAGGAATAAGGGATAGGAAGATGAATATGCATTTTGTGTCCTGTTGCCTTTAGTGGAGAAAAATGAACTATGTAGACAGATAACATGGTAGAGGTGGTCCTTATTTCCTAATTATTCTCCCCACCTTTGCCATCCTGGAGGTGGAATTGACTTCCCCATCTCCTTGATGTTCTTCTTGATTGTATGACTTGCTCTGGCCAATGGGATGTGAGTGGATGTCATGTTTGCCTCATATGAGAAAAAGCTTTTGGAGGCGGTGCCCGTTCCCACCAACTCTCTTATTCCTGCTCTCTGCCATACGCAAATGACCTTCTTTTCTTCCTCTCTGCCATTCTTCGTTCCTTCCTAGAAAGACATACGATATATCCAGTTTATCTGCACTAAAAGGGTCTGTGTACAAAACACAGCCAAGCATTTAGAATTCAGGGAGAACTTAACTCCTTCTACATAATGAGGAATCATGTTGTCTTAGTCTCCCAGGGCCGCTGTAGCCAAGTACCATGGACTAGTTAGCCTAAACAATGGAAACCTGAGTCAAGGTGTTGGCTGCGCCACACTTCCTCTGAAGCTGCAGGTTCTGGTAGTGCCGGCAATCTGGGATGCCCCTTGGCTTGTGGCACAGCCCAATCTTGCCTCTCTCACATGGCTCTCTCTCCGCCTCTCTCTCACCTGTCTTCTGCTGTGTACAAGTTTCCTGGGTTTATTAGGGCATCAGTCATACTGGATTGGGGCCCACCTTAATCCAGTTTGGCCTCCTCTTAACTAATAATACCATCAAAGATCCTTCTTCCAAATGGGGTCACAGCCGTGGGTCCAGAGTTAGGATTTGAACATGTTTTGGGGAAACACAAGTCAATCCTTAACTTGTGTCTCTATTTTCAGGCAGTGTTTACCATTTGCTGTCTTCTTCTCTCCCCACCCATTTCACATGCTTTGGTCTGAATAAATGATGGTGACTTTAAATATAGGGGCTGGATAGCGGGCTCACAAATTGAGTGGAAGACCCACCTGCAAGGCTGGTGGTTTTCTGAAAGGTTTTTCCATAATGGGAGATTCGAGTAGAAAGGAATGTTGGGCCCATGTTGAAGGGTAGAGGCAGTAAAGTATCTGGACTTTGTTCTGTAGTCCATGGAAAGGCACTGATACTTTTGATCTAAAGTGAAATTTCTCAGCAGCAAGTAATAGGTGTTACCTAAGAACACTGTTCTTTGTTCACTTTTGTTTAACAAAAAGCTGAGATAAACAAAGAATGTTTTATAGGATGAACTCTCAGAGCTTTCAATATTTTAATGTCTTGACTTATTGCATCTTGAGCTCTAGGTTATCTTTTTTCATTCTCCCTTTCTCCCTTTTTCTCTCTCCCCCTACCCGCCTCTGCTTTACTTTTGTTATATAATTTTAAATGACCCTATTTAATTCTCAAAAAGAGTCCTGTGGGGTAGTTATCATGAGTTTATAGTTATAGATGAAGAAATTAGGTGGTAGGGGGTTAAATAAATTGTCCAAGGACTCAGAGTACATAAATAAGGAAACCGCAGAGGAATTTTAACCACTTCAAAATTAAATACCGTCAAAATGACCCAGTATTTGCTTTCAAGTTTTTAAACTATTGTGTGTTGCTTACCATCAAATAAAATATATGCTTCAGAGACATGCTCTGGGTTTGCCCTGGGATTCCATTTTCCTACTTCACCTCCTGGTACCCCCCAGAACATGTGTACAGCAGTTTGAGAAGCCTGGGAGGTGGGCATAACTGAAAGTGACAGGTCGCACTGGGGCAACTATTTGGACAAAGATAACTGAAGTTCCTTATTGAGGACTCTAGTTACAGAATCTACCACACGTAACCCATCATAAGCCTCAAGGCTCGGTTATACAATTGAAATTGGGGACCACAGCCCCAAGGTTATCTCCTTGCCGAGGGCCTTCAGATTGAAGAATTCATTTTCAGTGCTCAGTTCATTTCCGTGTTCAGATCTTCTTTGCCTTGTCTACACTGTGCTTCTCCCAGAGAAAGCAAGTAGATCTGATCATGTGCTCTTTTTAACCCACCACCAGATTCATTTTAATGATTCTCTTCAGGGTGAATCACCCAGGATCCTCTCCTGTGTCCCTTTTATGCCTGGGTACAGATGTGCATCTAGAACACATTTAGTTCTATGTTTTCAAAGAGTGGGCACCCACTTTGTGCATATGATTAATTCTACATGCAGCTAATTATACCAGCAATTGGCTAATTGTCGATGCAATTAGCCAATTGCAGGCCCAATTGGCCACTTGTCCCATAATTTGAAGGTGCAAGTGGACAATTGAAGGGACGATTAAATGCATGCAGAGTTTTACATATTCAAAGAGGATGGTAGTGGGACAGCCATTGAAAATGTTGTCTTGAGTGCTCAGTGAAAAATCCATGCGTGCAGGTCTTTGAGGAAGACAGTTTTAGTTCATTAGATTTTTTTTTTTTTAACCTCTGTGCTTTTTAAATAAAGCATGCAAATAGCTACTATGCTAGATTGGAAATTTAAAATGAATTGAAATATTTTGAATTTAAGTCAGAATGGTCACACCCCAAGCCATTCTGTATCTCTTTATTCTCATGCAATTTTCAGGGATTTTTTCCTAAATAATTCACACAAACAAACAAACATTATTTCCAGGACTGACACAGCTGAAGCCAAGCTTTATATCAGTAAGAACTAGCTCCTCAACCTCAAAGTCTATGAATTTTAAGGGTAAATAGGAAAGTAAGTGTGCCTTTGAGAGGGGTAGCACCTGTTACTAAACTTTGAACCAAATCTCTTTGACTTTCCTCATTCCTTTCTCAATGATTCTTAATTTTCTTCCTTAAAAAAAAAAAAAGTCCTCCTGCCAACAAAGTCCCAAATATCTTTTCAATAGCTACGTTATCCAGGAGACCTGGAAAGAATGGCTCCTTTTTGCCCTCCAAACTCATATGGTCATATTCAGAGACGATGATTCTTTTTGGAAATTATTCATTCAATTGCAGCCACCTAATTCCACACCCTCCGAACCTATAAATACTTAGCCTTCTGTGCATGTTTTCTTCTCAGGTGCCTTGCCGTAGGAAGCCCAGATCCAGAAGTAGGAGCCTAAAATAGCAAGAAATTGTGTGAAAACAACACGTTGTAGGCACTCAGAAAACAGTGGTTGAAGAAGCGGGTCATTCTCAGGACTTTTAGGGCTGAGAAAGAGGTTGGAAATCATCTCACATAGTGTGGATTTTGTTGCTTCTAAGGTCATTGCGACATAAAATGCAACAAGAGAGTGGTGTGACTTTCCTCATATCTCCAGTTGATATTTTCAGGGACTACAACCTTCTGTTAATTGGTAATGGACTTGCAAGTAAACCAAGCTGACTTTGATGTGTAAGGAATAGCTGCTACAGGCAAATGTGCTAAAATGCTGTTGAAGATACAAGTGTACCCAAGTTTCCCAAGCCATGTTCTATCAAACATGTGTCTCCAGAGATTTTTCTGAGAGCAAAGGATTTCAGGGTCAACTATGAACAGAGCATGCTATTTGCATAGCCAAGGTAAAAAAAAAAAAAAGTCAGTGATAAAAAATGTAACTCTTGTTTTAAATCAGTATATTTCGAATGTGTTTGTCCAAGGATTCCTATTTTTTCCCATAATAGTTTTACTATGCTATAGAATTAGAGTTAAGTGAGGCACATTTTGGGAAGCACAACACTAGACCATGGATTCAAGCTAAATTGACTAATTTAATATGCACCTTAACAAACTTGCTTATTTGTTTTTCGGCTCACAGGATTTTTTTTTCAAAAGGTCACTTTCAGGGTTCAATTTTGGGCCCATGTAAAGGAATTCTGAAACAAACAAACAAACAAACAAAAAGACATTTGAAATTTGCATTACAACTCTGTTCATCAATCCTTCACCTCCCTGGGCCTCAGTTTCCTCATTTGTGCAAGGAAAGAGCGTCTTTGATGCACTCCAGGGGCCTTCGGCACTGGCCTCCGGTAATGCTCAGTGGTTGAGCCAAACAGTGCTTTATCTGATGAAACTCTCACTCTCTTCTCCATTCAGTGTTCAAGGGTGGCAGCTCCAGGAGTCAGAAGGTGGAGTTTCTAATTCCAAATTTTTTGCATAATAGTTTATGACCTGCTATATGTATCTTTTATTATTATTATTATTTTTAATTTTTACCGGGAGGTCCTGGGGATCGAACCTAGGTCCCTCCATATGGGAGACGGACACCCAACCGTTTGAGCCACATCCGCCCCTTGATATGTATCTTAACTGGTCCAAACTTCAATTTCCCTCAAGAGAAGCTAAAGCTAACAGTAGGCCCCAAAGAAGACTCGAGGTACTGATGGATATGAAAGGCATTTGAGTTTTGCAGTTTTTATGGAATGCTGTCCTGGTAGTTGATATTAATATAAGTAGGAATCCTATTAACTGCTATAACTCCTATCCAGGTACAATTAACATAACTCATGCATCATAACTACTACTATTGTGCTGATCTCAAGACCGAACCAATGCTGGGCTCCATGCATTTCAGCACCAGATTTTGTTCTGCTAAACTTGGGGTTTTGCTTGGAGGGGAGAATAGCAGTTCTGGCCTTCGGGCCGTGCCAGGAAAATGTGTAGGCCAGATGGCAATCCAAGTTGGTCTGATAGAACATTTCTATTTCTGTGGATTCTCAAAAATGAACTGACATGCACAAAGCAAAGTGGTGACTCATAGCCTCCAGGTCCCTGACTTAAAGCTTCTGAGCTGCAATTTCCCCTTACCGTGTGAAACCCATTTATGGATTGACAACACCCAGAATATTCTACACCCATCAACACCACTGGAGCCATCATCCTCTAGGACATTACAGCTATTCTTCACCTGCTGTGAGTCTGGGCATTAATTGTGGTCAATGCAGATAGTGGATTTTAATCTTTGTGACTACCTCGGGATCCTCACTTGTATGGCCCTTCTTCTTGTGAGGGTAATGTAGCTCAGAGAGATGGAGCAAGTCACCCACAATCACAGAGACTCGGAGTGTGCACTTAGGATCTGAATCCAAGGCATCTACATATTTTCAGCTCGATGATATTTTATCTCCAACTGGCAGCCTCTCAAAGATTATAATCTTCCTGCTGGCAGCCACTGTCCTCGTGTGTGTGTGAGAGCGTGCATACACGGATGTATATATTTTAATTCCACTCCCCAGAGGAGCTAGTACAATGACGGCCAGGCCCAGAGAATTTGTTGGATAAATGCTTGCTGATTTGAATTTCCAACTAGCCTAAAAGCTGGGCGAGAGCCATGCTTTTCACTTTTATAAACTCATAAAATATTAATGCTAGTCCCCAAATCTCATTATGGAAATGTAGGCGAGGGGGCTTGAGAAGAACAGTCACCGTCAGAAGCAGGATGACACCCCGGACCTTCCGACTCCCAGTCCAACATTCCCAATGCCACATCGCATAGAGATGGGGAATCCATTTGTGCTGAGACATTGCTTCTCCTTAGGCTTTGCTGGTTGCTGATGAAAAAATGACGATGCAATGACAGGAAAGCACATCTCGACATCTCAAACAACTCTATGGTCATCCAAAAACTTGGGGACAGAATTTTGAGTTTCTCGAGCTGTATCTGGGCATGAGATTGCATTGCAGTGACGACCACTCTCATAGGGGGAGGCTTGGCTGGGCCCTGGCTGGGCTTCGACTTGGGGGGGGCACTGAGCTCCCAGCCTCAGGGAGACATCACCCAAGGTGTCAGGACAGGCAGGGTTTGCGTGCCCAGCAGAGCCGCTGTGGAAGTAAGGTAGCAAAATATTAGTTTGGACCCCATTTATGTAAGGGATTGACTTTTTAGATATGCATTGGATTTCCTTTACCAAATGAACATTCCATTAAAGAGAATCATTATCAAGTTAATAGCATAACAAGTTTTCAGGGGAGGTTTATTAGAGTCAAATATTTTAAAAGCTGTCATTTAAACAGTAACAGTTGTTAAAGTGAGGAGATAATTAGGTACCTGAAATTAATCAAAGTATATTTTTAAAAAATAAAATCTATATTTGACTCATTGCAAATATATTTCAGCCTGTCTGTTTCCCTGTAATATATTGGAAATTGGCAATTTTGCAAACTAATCTGGAAATTATCTCTGGCCATTAAAATCCTTTACTGCCTTTAAATGGTGGATGCTACAAAAGTGTGCCTGAATGCTCATTTAAGCTACAACCAGTACGGAGCCTACAGCCATCCACACATAATGCTTTAAAATGATAATGCTAACCTGAGCAAATGTATGCTCATTTTGTTCACGTGTCCTCTCTTTCTCTTTATTTTTTCTCTCCCTTTTTAAAAAGTTTCCTTTTTCTACCTGCTAGGCATCTAACAATTGCACCTTCAGTACTGACTGGCTTAGTGGACTGGGGAATTTTAAGGAGGATTCACAAGTGAAAATTAATGACGTTTCACTCACTATGAAGCCAGGAGTGGGTCAAAATTCATTCTGACCCCCCTCAAAAAAGCTTATTGAGCATTCACTATATGCTAGGTAAGCAGATAGAGCAGGGAATGAAACTCAAAGTCTTGGCTTTCATGAGTTTTCATTCTAATGGCGAGAAAGCGATGGTAAACTGAGAAAACACACACATAAATGAAACATCAGAAGGGAAAATGTCCCATAAAAAGATAGAACAGGACGCGGGGATAGGCGTGACGGTGGGATGGGGCCACGTGCATGGGAGAACACCATGAACCAGATCACGCTTACCCGTGTAAATGAATATTTATATGATTCGTGATCTCTGGCACTTGTGTTTCTGCTTCATTTTTATTTTTATTTCAATGTAATTTCAGTTTTGTGAGAGCTGAAGTGCACAGCCAATTCAGGGGGCAGAGGCTTTGCGCGATGGTGCTTGGTCAAGCTGAATCCACCAAACTCAAGATCATGCATCTTCCATCAACCCCGTCTGGGAAGACATCAGACCCTACCCACAGAGGATGCACTCGTTATGGAAATTTCTAGTTCACCCTCTCATCATCATCTCAGCTAATTCTTTGCATCATTTCCTAAGCCCATTGGCAAACTTGACTCTGCCTGACTTAGGGCTTAGAGAGGGCTTTGTCTTTCTTGGCAGGGTAACCACATTGCCCATTCTTCCCTCTTCTTTTCTTAGTCCTTATAGATCTCTATGCTGCTCTTCAAATGCTTTCATCTTGTCTTCATAAGTCCAGAGAAGTATGAATTGATGTTAGAGCTATAGAGAGGAGTAGGTAGGTACAGTTTAGTCCCAAGGATGTGCCAGGACCAGTACCAGGTGCCTTACCTACTTCTGAGTCCTCATTAGCAACTCAAGGAAGAAAGAACACTTCCAAATTCAGTAACATTCCCAAGGTCACAGAAGTTATGTGTAGAGAGGATTCAAAGGCAGGGCTCTTCGAGGCAATTGGCCACTTAGCCCAGGGCTATTTGAACCTAGCTGCATATCTGCCCTACCCTGGGCTCTTAGTAACAGTGCAGATTCCTTGGCCCCATGTCCAGAAGAATCTGATGGTTGGAATCTATAGGTAAGCCTGGGATTCTCCCTAGTTTTAAAAAGTCCTCAGTGATTCCTATGTTCAGTCAAGTTTGGGAACCTTTGATTTAGTTCAGCTTTGCAATTAGGAAATGTGATTTCCCGAAGGAAAAGACTTCCCCATGACCCATCTGGGGCAGATTCCCACTTTTCTGGCAAGGCTGTTTAATGCTGTATGTCCCTATTTCTCCCTTCTCTTTCATTTGCTCATAGCACTTACCACCTCCTGACAAGCTCCCACGTTTATTGCTATTGTTCTGAGTCCCTGGCTAGCAGGGAAGCTGCACTGTGGCCTACAACTTTACCTGTTTTTGCTTCTTTGTTTCACTGATGTATCCAAGCACTGAGAACTGTGCCTGGCTCATCATGGGTGCTCAGTACATCTTTGGTGAATTAATCACGCTCTCTCTTGTCTCTTAAGGCAGAGCTATTTCCACTAGTGTTGCCATCACTTCCCTCCTCTAGGGAGGGCTCTTTCAGCTTTCCAGGACTGGGTTTCAGTAGCTGTCCTCTCTTTTGACAGTATCCGTCAAATGGGTGGGGGGGAGCAACGGCCTTTTCCCCGTAGGTAGAGAAGGTGGGGCTCAGTCACCCTGGCAAGGGGGGCTCGCACTTCCCTCTCTCGGGTCCCAAAGCCCCTGCTGCTTTCCTCCATTACAGGGCAGTATCAGTTGTGCTATAACTAATCTGCTAGAATCTGAAGTCTTAGAAATGCAGAAGGAGCTGCTGGCAGAAGGTTGAGGCCAAGACAGAGCTCGCTTTAGAGTCACGTAGACCTGGCCTGAGTCACACAGCTGTCACATACCTGCTGTGTGACCTTGAGCAAGTCTCTTCACCTCTCTGAGCTTCAGGTTCAGGTGCCTCTGTTATCAGATGAGAAAATCAGTCTCTATCTCATAGAGCTAGCTTTTACGAGGGCTAAAATAAAACAAAGTTCATAAAGGTATCTAATATGCAAAAATAAATCATTCTGGGTGTTTCTGTGGACCATGAAAAAGAGTGAAGTGGTAAAAAAAAAAAAATAGCATGTATCTATGTATACATGAATTTATATTCGTTTATAATTTTAAAGTAAACTATGAAGACTTAATAAAGGAGAGGAAATGAAATTCAGTTGAGATGAACTGCTGACCAGAATTCCATTCTAAGCCTTACCACATTTCCCAGCACACAGGAATTGTTCAAGCAAGGTTTGCTGAATGAACGAACAGCAAAGGCCCCCTTCTGGGGTCCAATACCAGTAGTATACTGGGCATACCATAAAGACAAAGAGTGGTAAAATGCAAGTGGCTCAGTCTATGCCTACATGTCAAATAAAGCACTGTCATCTATATCAATGAAAGGACTGGAAATAGCATCCCTTGCCTGGATCCAGTATAACCAGTACATGGCAATTAGAAGATAAAGCCAGTACCACCTTGGGTAGCATCAGTAGAGACTGCTATCAAGAGGACCCCCAATATTATTACCAGCTGCAATAAAAAAGCACTTCTTTGAGTCATTTTTTTCCTACCTAATTGTCAAAACTGAATAATATTATCAGCTTTTTTATCCTTTGAGTATTTTTCTAATAAGAAAGCACGGAGATGCATTGCAAATAAAAGCAGAGGATTTGAGGATGCAAAGCAATCATGCAAAATGACTTTCATATCAGTTTGATAAGCAGCTGAAATTTAATAACTACATCTCTCCTATGGTGCTGGATGAAAGTTTAATACTTTCTGCTTTGGCTTCTTTCTTCTGCAAGATGCATATTCAGAACTGTAGGTTCTCCTTTTATAGTTGAGAAAATGAGAGGTGCAGTGAATTAATCAAAACCTTGAGAGGCTGGGCCCAAGCCCAGCCTAGGCCAAACCACAGTGACTTAGAATCGAAACCAAACCAAGCCGAAAGCTATCAAGTGCTGAGGAAATGGTTAGAAATGTCCAAATAACTCAAAATCTAGGTAAAAGAGCACTATGGAAATCACACACCTCATTGGAAAGCTAGGGAAATGCTTAAGCCTCCAAACTCTTTACATGTCTTGGTTTTACATATTTAAAACTAAGATAAAACAACTTGGAGTTGAATCAAGATTCCATATTAAAAAAGAGGAAGAACAAATCAATCCCAAGAACATCATGACCCTATTGCATTCAGAATGTCTTCTGTGTATAAACACGTAGGTAGTAATGGATGTATGAGTGAATGAATGAATATATGATTTGTTTGAAAGGCATAGGTGGAAGAATTCTGAGATTGTATGTAGGCTGCCCTTCTTATTTTAGAGAAAATTGAGATGCAGGAAGAGAGATCCAATGCCAGATTCACGTGGGAAATAAGTGGATCAGCTCGGTTCTGCTGGTGCCGGACATCCGTCTCATCAGGCTTTGTGAGAGCCTTCAGGATCTGGGAAGTCTCCCATTCTCCAGGCTGCCTACAAAACCTTGGCAGAGAATTTGCCCAGGGCCACCATCACTCAGCTGACACAGACCACAGCTTTCAATGAACCACGTTGGGAAGAGAGAAAGCATGAAAGGAGAGGGAGGGACATTTGATTAGACGTTATCCAGACAGAACTGGGCGATCAATTCAAATCCAGTGATCTGTGCTAATGGACGGTTCTAGCTCTGTGTCCAAATGTGAGCCAGGAGGGGATGGGTCTCCCAGGGCTGGTGGTCTTGCCCCGGTTGAAGGACCAGCCAAAATGGGGCTTGGTTGGCTTGCTCTTCTACTGCCCCCTACTGGGCAGTTTCTTGACAAGGGACAGCTTCTAAACGGTCTTTCCTGGCGGGAATAATCCAAAGTAAACATGGGCTTCAAACTCGTGTATAGAAACCATAGACAATTTCCAAACACATGGAGTAACACAGGAGCATGCATGAAACTCCTAAGGTTAAAGATGTATCTGGATAACATATACCTCCAGAAAGACTTGCATTACCTCCTGGGTGAATCTGAAGGAGCGTCGTGCACCAGGCTTCCTGGAGATTTCTCTCTGAATGCATGCATGCAGATACGTGCTGTGCGTTGGATTTTTTTAATATAGGTATAAACAGAGAGTACTACAATGAAGGAACATCTGATCCAGTCATCAGATCTAACTGCAGCCTTTTAAAAGGAAATGTAACTCCAGATGTCGTCTTAAGAAAATGAATCAATTAGGCAAATGAGGATTTCCCTCATAAATCAGAGGACGAGAAATCAAAGTCCAGTGGTTGCTGAGGGGAGGACAGGCGGGGGCTGGCGGTGGATCCCTGCTGCCAGTTTTCATGGCCAGGTAACCCCGAGCCCTCCTGTTTACCTGAAGTTGTGTTTACTTTATCGAATGCTGGTTTGATTTGGAAAGAGTGTTCTGAATGGACCAAAGCTTTTACCCTGAAGATAATAATGCCTCAGCTTTCAGGAGTGGGACCCAGCATAAGCTGGTGTCACTATTCATAAAATAATTGAGTTTACACAAAAAGTGATTTCAGTAATAGCTGCCTTTTTATGAGTATGTACATTTTATTTAAAATTACTGACTCAAAAGGCAAGGTAGAAAAAAAAATCACCTCCAACAACTTCCTGTAATTGCGAATTATTGTGAGAGAAACAGAAGGAAAAGATTTCGAAATTATGAGCCATTATGCTCTAGAGAGAGAGAGAGAGAGGGAGAGAGGGAGAGAGAGGGAGAGAGAGAGGCAGTGGGAAAAAAAAAAGACATCTCAGCTTCATGAAACACAGCTGACAAGCTCGACTAAATTACCCCCGGACCATTACAAAAATCACTTAATTGCCAAGCATTTTGTTAGGTCAATTGACTCTAATTGAAAAAATAACAAAAAGCTTATTATGCTGCAAATGCGGCCGTGGAAAATGAGTCTTCTGTTAGAAGGAAACAATAATTCTAAATTTCAGCTGCTGCTAACGCTACAAAGTTCAGTGTTTCCTTCAGATAGAATCCTCCGTGAAGGAGAAAGTGAATATGTATCAACTGATTTTTCCCCTTTTAGCGAACCCCCCCACGCTCCCTGATCTCCCCTCTCTCTGCCTTGTCTCCCCTTGTCCCCACATAAGTACCATCTACTCCCACCCCCTTCCATCAGCAAACACGCACCCCACTTCCAGCTCACTCCTTGTCTTCTAATGTGCAAAGCGTTGGGGAGACAAAGAGCCCCGTTCAGTGGCATGGGGGTCCCGGGTTAGCGGATGTGCCCTGTATCTGCCCCTTCCCAGTGCAGCCCCAGCTCCCCAGGCCCCTGCAATGGGTTAAATGTCTTTCCCACCATTTTCTCTCCCTGACCAGCTCTTTTCCTCTCCTCTCTAGGCTGTCTCTTTTAACTCCCTCCCCTCCCCTTTTAAATCTAGATAATAGAATAAGGCCAGCCGCTCATGTCCGTGAAATTTCTCTGAAATTGCCCCCTAACACGCGCCCAGCACTGGCCTTGATTGACATCAAGTGCAGTAATTAAAAACCCCGCCAGCTGACGTAGGTGAAGGTTTATTTATAATTATACATATTTAGGAAGGTTCGTCCAGAGTTGGTGCATTTACAAAGATGGATCGGCTGCAGCTTTGTTACTGCCCCAATTATAGATTTGAATGGCGGAGGTTTATAATGGGGTTGATTCTGCTTTTGCAAAAAAGTAATTATTTGCCCATAAAACCAGGAGGCCGGGGTAGGAGAGTCTGAATGCAAAGCTTTTGTTTGGAAAGCTGTGGAGGAGAATGCGTGTGTGTGTGTACGTGGGTGCAGTTGTTGTGCACTGATGTGTGTGCCTGTGTGTGTGCCCGTGTGTACTGAGTGAGTGCACGTGGGCGTGTGTGTACATGGGTGTAACGTGCCTGTATGTGTAAGTGGGTGTGTAAGTGGGTGTGTGCATCTCTGTGTGTGAATGGGCATGTGTGCCTGCTGTGTCTGCATGTGCGTATGTCGCTGGGTGTGTATACAAGTGTGTGTGCTCTAGTGTCTAAATGGGCACGCCTACCCGTGTGTGAACATGGGTGCGATGAGGAGGAGTCCTAAATTGAAGGGAAAAAAAAAACCCAACAGATCTCAGTAGCTCCCCTGAACAAACACAGAGAGGGACATCACAACCATTTTCTTGCTTGCTTTATGTTAAAAATTCCAAACCGTGCCTGTCTTCACATCAGAGGCAATCGGATCCCACTTTCACCAGACCTAAGTGCCAGGGAGTCTCCCAGGCGCGGGAACCCAGGGAGCCAGGCCTCCCCGGGCTCCCCGAGAGCAGCTGCGGAGGAGGGAAGCGAGGCCGCCTCTCGCTCCGTGTTTCACACTCGGGCCTGGCCGAGGGAGGCGCAAAACAGGATGTTACACACCGGCGGGGCCGTGCCTCCTCTCCGGCAGCCGCACATCCACTGGCGAGCCGACATCCGCCGGGCGCTGCGGCCTTTTTCAGATCCTGGTGTCACTTACCAGAGGGGCAGGGCCCGTGCTATCGGCCTGCGCATCGCACGTGTGTGGTTTCTCTGGGCGGGAGACAAGGGCGGGAGCGGCCCTCCGGAGAGCCCCGCGTGCCACCTGGCGCCTTGGCAGGCAGCTGAAGAAAGGAGTAAACGGAGCCATCCGGGGTGCTACAGGTGTTCAAGGCCCCCTGGCGAGCAAGGCTTTGCTGACAGGAGTCGCATCCGGTGTCTCGAGGTGCCTGGGCTGGGGCTGCTGGACAGGGGCGTCTCCACGCAGGTGGCAGGTGAGAGCCGGGAGAGCCACTAAAGGACCAGGGCGTGGGGGCACAGTCGTGCCACCGCAGAAGGTGGTCGAGAGGGGCCAGAGGGGCTGCAGAGAGGCGAGACCTTCCATGAAGTGGCAGAGCCCCACCGAGAGGAATAAAAGTGAAGAATGGAGAATTCGGAACCACTTGCCAGACCAATGAGCTTCATCAATTAATCACAGCCAAATAATCACCACCTACATTAAAGAATAATACATGAAAAGGCAGGGGCCTGGCTGTAACTTATGCGGAAAGGGCTGCCTCCCTAATCCCTCTGAGTCCTGACATGTTAACTGCGTAGCGACTAATTAGATGTCAAAAATTCATAAGCACTCTTTAATATTGCATATATCTGCAGCCGACATTTCAATATGAGAATTGTATACACAAAAGTCACTATAGCATTAAAACCCAGCGGGGAGGGACAAATAAAAGGAAACCAATAAAAACAATGTCCCTCAAAAACCCCAGAGACTGCCGGCTTTGGAAGTGTGTACATTCTTTTTCCGAAAAGGTATCACCTGAATACAGGGATTCTTAACCAGGGGTCCACGGACCCAAAGATTTCAGGGGGTCCATGAGCTTGAATTGAAAAAAAATCACCTCCTTTATTTTCTCTGACCTCTAACTGGAATCTAGCATTCCCTTCGCTTATGAATGTATGCAATAAATTACAGTAGTATTCCGTGATTTTCACCTGACTGGCAAAGGGGTCTGTGGAACAAAAAAGGCTAGGAACCCCTGCCTTACTAAGAATCATAGGCAAAGGGCTTTCACTGCTTTGCTGCGTGGACAGAAAGGGGGAGAGGAGATGAGTTTATCAAAGGTGCTGCCGAGTAAATACTAATTTATTGTGTAGGCACAATGAACATTATCCCGTGTCCTGACACCGGGTGTGATAATGAAAGGCATGTTATTGTGGCACCCAAGGAGGGAATTTCCACTCCCCCTCGCCTGCTTTCTCCCCTTGTCTCTCTTGAGCAAAGAAGCCATGATGGGTGCTGGCAGCTCCTGCCCATTTCAAGCCATTTCACATAATACAGGAAGCACCTGAAGTTTAGCAGATTAAGTAAGTGAGTGAGTTTGCAGGCTGGGTGATATACATGTTGCCTGCATGAGAACTTATATTTCAAATGCTGGGGACTATATTTTCATGAAACAAGCCTTTTCCTGTCGGAAGAATTATAGGAATGTGATATAATTCAAGGCAGTGAGATTAAAAACAATGCATCATAGCAGGGGGAAAATGCACTATTTTATGACTTGCATCCGTTAATTGAACCTCTCAGGAATAACAAGAAGGGCTCTGTAGGAACCCGCTGGAAAATCTTGCTCTTTTCTGACTTTCATGCAGGGGGTGTTTTCTTTGTCATTTCTTATTTTTATTTTATTTTATTGTGTTTTTATTAGCATACATCTAAATACGAATATATATGTATACACACATATAGATATATATGCATATACATATAGCAGTGCCATGAATGATATGTTTTGCCATCTGTGCAAAAGTGACCTTTAAAAAAGTTTCTTCTTTTAATTATGACCGTATTTGACATAGGAAGAAAGTGAGGAAGAACGTAGAAGAAGTGACCTGAGTTCAAATCCTTAGTTAGACAGTTATTAGTGACTTTGCTGAAGTCCCATTCGTGTATGGGAGCTCAGTTTCCTCTTCTGTAGGATGGGTGAAGTAGTGCCTTTTCGCCAGGTTGTCAGGATCAGCGGCGTGTAAAACTGTTAGGAAGGCTGCGGCATCTGGGACGTGCCCAGGGCTGTGCAATGGCCCTGTGTACTCATTCACTGGGACGGGTCCTTGCCCCACCATTGCAATATTGACACAGACTTGTTTTTTAGTGTCAGGTGGATTTTGGGTTTCCCTCTTATCTCCTGGATGAGTGTCATGATGCAAGCTCTGTACTAGCGACGACCCATCATATTCATGATTTGGGGGAAATCTCTTTCAAATATAGCACTGTGTCCCATCTCCAGTTATCTGTATGTAGAGCTGATGTTCTCAGGTGTCTGCGGACTCGTGCCTGCCCCTGGATTGTCAAGCCTGAGACGGGAGGTTTAGCAAGAACGAGAATGAGATCTCATTAGTCACCTGGCATGCTGCCGCAGTCAGTGGTCAATCTTTATCTGATTATGCAGGGTCTTTGATCTGGAATTCACTACATTAATTCAGGCTGAAAAAGTCCTTTATGATCAATAGTTAAATTGTTATTAACTGCATGCATTTGCCATTTTCGTGCTCCTGATTCTTTCTTACAATGTTGAATCGGTTTTCTTCCCTGGTTTCAGCGTTTCCTTTTTAAAAACAAGAGTCACTATCGATTTTGACTGATAACTTAGAAAACAATATCTCTCCTGGATTGCCTGGAGGACCAGAAATGAGACATTTATTTCTTTCATTGGTTAAGATTAAACTCCGGGTCACTTCATTCATTCACTTCATTATTGACCCACTTCATTTATTTGCTCAAAGGTTCATCCATTCCTGAGTGCATTCACCATTCAATTATTTTTTAGCCCAATTTCTACTGCCTGACTCTGTTTCCTCCTGGGTATATTATGAAAAATAACTCAGTCTCCACTCTCCAAAACTTAAAAGTCCAATGGGTTGGGACAACAAATAAACAGGCAATTAAAATATAGTGATACAAGTGCCAGGATAGAGGCAGACACATGTTAGAGGAATTTAAGGGAGACACACAGCAGTGGCACCTAATCTAGCCTAGGGAGAGAGTGGGCAGGAGAGGCATCCCAAGGAAGACAACTCTTAGCTTGGAGATAGAAGGACCAGCCTGAGATGAGAAGTGGAGATAGGTGGTTAGAGGCAGAGGGGATACACTTGCAAATGTGAAACTGAGGTCAGTGTATTAGTCAGAGTTCTCTCTCTATATATATATACAGAGAGAGGGAAAGATGATAGGAATTGGCACCTGTGACCATGGAGATGACAAGTCTGAATTCCAGAGGGCAGGCCCCAAGCTGAAAACTTCAATGAAGGTGAAATTGAATTCCCTGGGGGAAGCTGGCTGGCTGAAGTATAGGCAGAGATTCATATTTCTGACTTCTGAAATCCTCAGTTTTAGTTTTAAAGTATCCACCTAATTGGATGAGGAGACTGACCGCATTGCTGAGGGTCTTCTTTGTTGATTGTAGATGCAATTAGCCATAAATGCAATCAATTGATTAATGATGTTAATACATCTATAAAAGACCCTCCTAGTAACAGTCAGGCCAATCTTGCTTGATTAAATCACTGGACATCATAACCTAGCAAAGTTGACGCATGAACTTAATCATCACATTTTAGCAAAGTTTTGTGATTCTTGTTCTCTTTCCCCCATCCAACCATCTTCTGGAAATAGCACTTAGCATTCTTTGGGAACCACTCCTCTCCCATTCTCAGGCATGTGAACTCACTCCCAAACTAATCCTCACTCCCAATTTCAGGGGTGGATCCCCATTAGCTAAGTTAATTATTTGGCCATTGTGATTGTTTCAGTGATGAGCACATAACCCAATCAGAGACAATGAAATGTGAGGGGTTTGCTGGGGATTTTGGGAAAGCGAGGTCTCCTTTCTCTTCCTTAGGAGCTCATAGAACTCTTCCTCTTTTTCTGTATAGTATGGTATGAAGTTGTTAGATCCACAACACATGCAAGCATTCTTTTAAACCAATGGGGGAAGAGTCTAGAATTGCCAGGGCTATTGCATGGAGCCAGACGGTGAACCCAGCATTGTGAAAGGCAGTACAGAGAGGCAGAGAGGAGGGGGGTCCATGGTGACAGTGTGTGAGATGCTGGATCATTTCTCAACTGAAAGATGATTATGAAATTGGCAATTCTGAGAGCCAATAAATTCCTACTAACTATTTAAAACAGTCTATGGAGGGATTTCTGTCATTTGAAGCATAAAGCCAATGTGGTGACATCATCAATGATGATGACGACGATGATGTAACTAACATGTCATGTATACAGTGTATCAGGCATTCTACATGGTGCTTCAAAAGTATTGAATCCTTTGATCCTCACAAAGTCCTGTGAGGTGGGTGTTGTCATTTCCAGCTTACAGGTAAATCTGAGGTTTATGGAAAAACAGTGGTCCAGTGATTTGCCCAAAGTTACACAATTAATATGTAGAAGAATGGGATTCACACTCAGTTTCGCCTCACTCTAAAGCCCAGGTTCCTAGCAGTGGGTTCTTAGTAAATACTGAAAGAAGTTCAGAAAATGGCCATGCCAGCTGGGGATTTGGGGCATGTAGGAGACACAGCACTGGCATATTTGAAATTTTGAAGGTAAATCGTCTTCAAAATTTCAAAGTTCCATTGGATGACCCCCAGCGTTTTACCCACTGCATCCTCTGCTCCTCACAGGGGAACCTGACCCTAAGTTCAGGTTCAGCCTCCCTCAGCTCTGGTCTGGAAAGACAACTGTAGGAAGCCAGAGTCCCTAACCCAGCAGCCAGCATCACATGGCCTGAGCTGCCAAATCAACCTGCCCATCTCTCCAGATCCCTGAGCTGCACTGGGCCCAAGCTACTGAGTGCTTCAGTAACCTCGTCTGCAGCTCTGCCAAAATGAGCTCCGTTTGTTCTGAGCACTGCCATACCCTGGGGACATGAGACTGGACACTGACCACCAACCCAGGACCTGCCACCTGTTTCCAAGCCTCCTTTCAAGAAATGCTGCCCACTCTGTGTCCTAAGCTCCATCTGCTCAGATCCTCTCCATATGTGACGTGTCTTTCACTCTCACCCAGAGTTCTGCCTCCTGCATAACCTCCTCAGCTACCATCCCATGAAGTCAGTATTTCCATCTGTGATGGTGTGAAGCTGTATGTACCCCAGAAAAGTATGTTCTTAAACTTAATCCGTTCCTGTGCTTATGGACCTATTTTAAGTAGGCTCTTTTGGTGATGTTAAATGATGTGACAAACTTCATACAGGGAAGGTTTCAATCCTCTTAATGGGATCTTTGATAGGAAAATGAAATTCAGACAAAAAGAAAGAAAGTCATGGAAGCAAGAAGCTGCAAGTAACAAAACCCAGAAGAGAAGAGAGAGGCCAGCAGACACCGCCATGCACCTTGCCACGTGGCAGAAGCGTCCAGGGTCGCCAGCAGCTGGTCTTCAGAAAGAAGGTATCATCTTGATGATGCCTTAACTTGGGCATTTTCACAACCTCAGAGCTCTAAGCTTGAAGCTAATAAATTCCCATTGTAAAAACCAACCCATTTCTGGTATGCTGCTTTCAGTAGTCTAGCAAACTAGAACTCCATGCCTGCCGACCTCAGAAAGGACAGCTCTAAAGAAAGTTGAGGCTTATTTTATCCGTGCACCTACTGGGCAGAAGTAGAACCCGAGAGCAAGGAGGATGATTTTGACTCAAAACAAAGAGCACTCTATCCAAATATGTCCAAGGGCAGTTTTGACTCTGGGATCTTGGGCGTGTTTCTATACCCATGATCCCTGAGTTTGCATCTGCTGAGTCTTGAGTCTGCTTCTTCCAAGACTCGGGCAGACAGGATGAGAATGACCAAAGAACAGGAGAGGGATGCAGGACACAAGAGCAGAAGAGAAAAAGAGACTCTTGGAAGCTTGGTCTTGAGCAATTGACTGAACAGAGCCTCTGGACTGAGTGAGGACCATAAAACGATGTGCTCAGCATGCAAGAAAGTGATGTGAGCTCTCTTGCACTATTTCTTTACTGTGTGTGTCAGTTGGGACTTCATGCTACCTCGTTCATTTGTTCTATCCAGGGGAGAATCAAATCCCCCAAACCCTTTCCTCTGGGTCAAGGAGGGAGAGGATGTACTGGCTGGCTCTTTCAACTGACCAGAGTTAGAGAAAATCAGTCATTAGAGAGACCACATCCACTATGCGGTAAGCCCCGTTTTTATCCACGTTGAACTCTGCAGTCAGAACTCAGGACGATCAAGCAAAGGGAATGGGTCCGTTCTGGGCAATGACATAAACGATGCATAGGGCAGAAGCACACTATGTTGTCTCAGCATGGACTTAGACTGTTGTGTTTCTGAGAATTATTAGTGTCCCTGAAAGTTGAATCTGTGTGAATGTGTGTGTGCGTGTGTACACAAATTTTTATCAAGCATCTACTGTAAGTTAGGCAAAGTTCTGTATACAGGGCATGTAGCACACAGCACTTACCAGGCTGAAGTTTGCCATCTGGTGAAAAAGATAGGCAATAAATAAACGGTTATAAATGCGACATGTGCAATCAGCAGTCACGGTGGTAGGAGTTTGTCAGATGCAGAATCAAGCTCTGAGGAGCTGTCGTTTCCTCCAGGCTCTCATTCGAGAATCAAGATCAAGTTCCAGAATCTATCTAGAACTGGGGTAAAGTGTGCATCAGGGCTCCAAGCAGAAAAGCCAGCGCAATAGTCACTGCACGGATTTGCTTTACCCAGCCAGTGTGTCTGGTCCCCAATTGCTGCCCCTGTTGGCTGCTAAGGGCTCAAAGTTATACCATTCCATGGAGAATTAACCTTCTGCTAATGGAGCCTCTTCCTTCCAGAAATTGGGTTCTCCACCCTCATATCCACACCACAGTTCACTTGTGCTGATAGCTGACTGATGTGGGAAATAAAGACTGCTGTCCACTCTACAAGAGGAGCCAACTCTGGATCAATTCATAGTCCAGAGCTCCCCATGGGATCAGGCTAAAGCCAGACTCCAGCTGGAACTACATCCTTGTTTAACTCCTTCTTTTGACCTTTCCCAGTATCCCTCAGTCTTTTTCAGATTTTTCTCTCAATAAACAACTTGCATAAGAATCTCCATCTCAGGCTCTGTCTCTTGGGACCCCCAGGCTCTAAAATGGGCATTGTGGCAGGAGGACAGTCCAATGGTCAGAGTGAAGTCTCCTGCTCAGGGTTTGCTTGATTGCTGGAGATCTAAAACCACCCCGCATGCTCTGCAGGCAATGGTACAGGGGCAAGCGAACAATTTCCAGGTCCTGCTAGATAATCCAGGGGAGGCCCCCCTTTCATCCCAGGCTTGACTCCTAAAGCTCTACTGCTTGGGTAGGAAGAGAAATATTGGCAGCCCCCAACAGCAGCAGTAGAAGGATGGAGCAGACAGGGGTGGACAAAGGGAGGGCTGTTTCAGTCTTCCTAGGATAATTCCCTGCAGAGATGATGGAATTCCAAGTCTTAAAGATAAAGAAGAGAATGGCATTGGCAGTGGTGCCAAAGGCTTCGTCTCTGAGCCGTAGTTACAAGAAGGCACAAACCTTCAACTAGTTTGCGCCTTCTTAAGTCTTTCTGATTTGGAGACTTAAGAAATATTAAATCCATGATAAGTTATATCATATAGAATACACACACGTTATCTCACCAATCCCTCACTCCCCCCCCCCCCAAATCTTCTATCCCAGTTTTCTAGGTGGAAAACTAAGTTTCAGGGAGTGTTATCTATGTGTAGGAAATGAGCTTTAAACCTTGGTCTACTAGATGCCAAATCCAGTATGTTTATTTGATCCCAGATTAAAGATCAAAACGGTAGAAGGAGAGCTAGTTGCGTAGTAGACACTTAATATGTACGTGTGCAAAAGATGACCCACCAGGAAAGAGTGGTCAGTGGTCGCTGGGCAGCTCCAGAGAGCACTAGCTAAGCCCTGAGGTGCAGAGAGATAACCGCATCTGAAGGACGTACAACCTGCCCATATCATTTCAACAAAGCCATCCAGGTACAGGAACATGAATGTAAATGTCATCTGTGCTTTAAATTTCCCTGATTATTCCTTCAATTTTTCATTTCACTTTGTATGTAGCCTATTCTTGGTGAAAGGATGTGGAAGAGGAAATAATAAATTCTAGGGAAATGGCCATCCAAATAGATGGTTAAAAATTACCGCAGAATTTGGGTACTTTCATACAATTGACATCAGAAACTTGTGCTGGGGGAGAGTATGCACTGGAAATCCAGTCATAGAATATATAAGGGAAGGTTATAATAACTATAGAAATGTTTGCCCTCAGAAGTGTCTATTCAGGTAAAAGAGACTTGTGAGGCAGCGGGGTGCACAGGGGCAAACCAAGGAAAGAAAACCCATGGGACAGGAGAGACGCTCCACGGGACTCGCCCATTGATTGGTGGAGACACTCCCGGTGTTGAAGGAACGTGGTGCCTCTTGGCATATAACTACCTGGAAATGCTTTAGTATTTCAAGACATATAAGTGACCTAGAGATTAAGAAGTCGTGCTCAGTAGGTGACCCAGATGGTTTAGATTCATCTCCATGGCGACCATGGCGGCGATGGCAGAGCCAGCAACCACCACAGAGAGCCAGTTGCAGATGTTTACTAGTCACTGCAGGTCTGCTCTTCCACGTGAGACAAACAGAAATGTCAGTGCACTGTGTGGGAATGAGAAGCTTCCTTTTGTCTCATGTTAGGTGAGGAAGAAAAATAAAGAAGCTAACAGTTTTGTGCACATTGTGCAGGCTGAGATGCTCAGCACCCTAAAGAAGGTACATTATGTAATTCTAATAATAGGTCCTCAAGGTGCAGAGAATAACCCCTATGAAGAAAAGAGGCTCAGAGGCATTAACCGACTGTCTAACGTCATGCAGCAAGTCAACAGCCGAGCCTCGGTTCGGGGCAGTAGGCAATACTGCTTCCTCAGGGAAGAGGAGGCAAATTCCTGATGGTGAGTAGTCACCTAGCAAAAACGGGCTGGGATGGAGTCCCAGCCAAGGTCTCTCCCTCTCTCCCGTCCCACCTTTGTAGCAAAATGCCACTTTTCTGCCAAGACAATCCAATTATTATTTATAAAGCACCCCCCTACTCAGGTCACAGTGAGGAAACAGCTAGCAAATGTTACCCAGATTCTAACGACCCGAACCAGTCCCCAGAGAAGCTGTATCTTTTAACCCAGGCATCTTACTTCTGTTAATATCTTTCAAGAAAATAATTCAAAGGAAAAATAAGCCCTAAAGAAACAAATATTTTGGAGTGGTTTTATTTCTAACAGTTCCAAATTGGAAAGAACTCTATATAAGAGTTCAAAAAACAAACAAACAAAAAAATGTTGACAAATAAACATAGGCCCCTTAAACCAAAATGCAACTTACTGTAAAACAGTAGAATAATTCTCATTGACATCTATAGAAACAAACCCAGTGTTAAGATATGAAACCAAAAAAAGGTAAAAGAATCTTTTAAAAGGAAGATGCAAATTTTATATTATTGCAAATTTATCATTATCACATTTATCAATATCTACCCTGAAAACACAAGAGGATCAATCACAGCTAAGTAATGTGATAATTTGAAAAGAAATACTCTAAAAACCAATCGTTTTTCTTTATATTAGTAGCAATCATTTAGAAAATTCTATGGGGAAAATAATTCATTAGATGCCAAAAACCATAACGGAATTCTGCTTATCCTCAGAAGCAGGCATACATGGCTGATATAAAGAACACTGTATGGCCTCATTATTCAGAAATATAAACGAGGACTTGACTTAGCTTCCTGCGTTATGGATCATACCTTGCACCCCAGGTCCCATATTTCATTGTGCTCTAGTAGCACCGCCCTTTATTGGTCTTCTTGAACTCGTCCAGTTCTTTGCCATTCAAGGGCATTTGCATGTACTGTTTCCTCCACTTTAAATGCTTTCTCCCTCATTTTTCATGGTTAAGAGTTTATTTTTGTCTCAGATCAAATATCATTTCAGAGAGGATGCTGTCACTGCATCATCCAAAGCGGCCCACTATCACCATCAGTAACTTTCTATCACTTTGCCTGCTCTTCACAGCACTTATCATTGCTTGAAATTATTTCGTTCATTTTTTACTTGTGCATTGTCAGTCTCCTTTACTCAAATAAAAGCTCCACGAGCTGGATTCTCTTTGCTCATCTCTGTGGTGCATAGCACACACTCAACAAATATTTGTTCCATGACATTAAAGGAAATAGCATCGTTTATGTAGAAAGACTAAATGTTGTAAAGACGTGAATTTGCCCCCAACATAGTACATAGGTTTAACTCACTCAGAATCAAAATTCAAATGAGACAGTCCCTAGACTGGAGATTGGAGGCCTGATAAATGATGCCAGAATTCATCTGAGAGGAGAAATAATTAACAAAAGGAAATGCAGACAACTATTCTGGGAAGAAGACAAAATGGGGAGCACCCAGCTAACCATATGACAACATATCTTACAAGACTCTGATAATGGGATCAGTGGAGTACAGGCTCAAGGGAACATAAGAATGGAAACAGTGGAGTTCGTAGCAGGTTCTAGGGTATAGAGTTGAAATAAGGCATAGGATATAGAAAGTGGCACAGGTCAGTGTGCGTGGTAGGTAGAATTCTATGATGGCCCTCGAAATGTATACCCCCAGCTGTACACACCACATAGAATCCCCTGTCATTGAGTATGGATGGGGCTGGTGAATATAATGGATTTGGACCCTCTGGTTAGATTACCTTCCATGACAATGGGGAATTGATTTTATAGAAGTAAATTAGGGCTCAAAGTTGACTTTGAGTTCATCAGAAAGATTATTTTGGGTGGGTCTGCCCTAATCAGGTGGCCCATTAAAAGTGCCTGGAGAGAGTGGATGTGGCTCAAGCAGTTGAGTGTCCACCTCCCATATGGGAGGTGCTGGGTTCGGTTCCCAGTGCCTCCTGAAAAAACAAAAGAAACAACAAGCAAAACAAATGATAAAAACCACCTCAGGGAAGCTGATGTGGCTCAGGGGTTGAGTGCCGGCTTCCCACATATGAGGTCCCAGGTTCAATTCCCAGCCCTGGGTACCTCAAAAAAAAAAAAAAAAAAAAAAAGTGACTGGAGTCTTCTTGAAGGAAGAGATTCAAAGGATGGGAAATAATGTCCGCATGGCAAGGACCTCAGAGCCGCCTCTGAGAACGAGAATGGTCCCCAGCCAGCAACTCCAAGAAAAGGGAGAGCTCAATCCAGGAGCTCCAAGAAAAGGGAGCACTCAATCCTTCAACTACAAGGAAATGGATTCTAGCAGCAACCTGAGGGAGCTGGAAGCAGGTCTTAGACTCCACTCAGTGGAGCCCCCAGAGGAGGACAAAGGCAACCAGCCCCTTGATGTCAGCCTGCAATCCCCTGAGCCCAGGATCTGGTCACAATCTTCCCAGCCTTCTGACCTACAGAAAGGTGAGATGATCAGTGGGTTCTGTCAAGGCATCAGGTTTGTGGACTTTGTAACACAGCGACAGATAAGTAGTGGGGAAAGGTAGGGCAGTTCAATAGGCACTCTTAGGGCAGTTTATTAGCAACTTGGGGAATGCTAATATGGGTTCTCACTAAATATTCTAGCATGCAAAAACAATCCAGCTAGATATAATAATTAGATGGGAAGAGTGAAGTAATGTACTATGTGGGTGACTGCTCATCTGATCTCATGAGGGAAAATAAATTTGGAGCATGAGAGTAACAGAAAAATCTACTCGATTCAACTTAAAAGCATACAAATGAAAACTTCAAGTAAAAACAACAATAACAACAAATCTGGGAAAACATTTGCCCAAAGATAACAGGTAAAGATTTAGTATCTTTCCTTTAGACACAAAAAAAGTATATTAAATATTTATGTGTTTATGTAGATATATATGTATTTGTGCAAATATAGCATGAACATATTAAAGGCAAAATGCTCATATTAAGTATCTCTAGAAGGTGAAATTATGGGTGACTTTGAAATCCTGTAGATGTTATTCACTTTGTGTAAATTTTCTAAAATGGCTCAGTACTAATGTGATGAGAACATTAAAATACTTACTATTAAATGAGTAATAATATTTCCTCATGTTACCAAGTTAAAATACTATGTAGCAATTTAGTGGGATTAATGGGATTTATAAATTTTATAAAATCTTTAAGAACTTAAAATAAAAGGAAATTTTAGAATATCCTTGCATGCATCTGTTGTGATTAAAACCATGTAGAAAATCGCAAGTACATAGATGGGTAAAGATTAGAAGCCAATATGCTATCATTAAAATGATGTTTTAGGGGAGACTAAAAATATCTCCTTTAGATTGTTTCATATTTGAATTAAATATGTGTCTATGTATCAGTCAGTGTTCTCCAGAGAAACAGAACAACAAAATAAATGTATGTATGTGTGCGTGTATTTAGTATATATATGTATTTATTATATATAATAAATAAATAGATTTATTATAAGGAATTGGCTAATGTGATTACAGGAACTGACAAGTTAGAATTCTGAGGGGTAGGCTGAAGGTTGGAAATTCCAGTAAGAGCAATGTTGAGTTCTTAAGTCCAAATCCTTTAGGCTGGAAACTCAGGAGGGAGTGGAGGATGTAGTCTTGAGGCATAATTCCTTCTGATCTCTGGAAGCCTCTGTTGCTGTTAAACCTCAGATTGCTTCAATGAGCCCTGCCCGTGTTATGGAGGGGAATCTCCTGCACTTGAGGTCAATGACTGTGG
Source organism: Tolypeutes matacus (assembly GCA_026826555.1). Lineage (NCBI taxonomy): Eukaryota > Metazoa > Chordata > Mammalia > Cingulata > Chlamyphoridae > Tolypeutes > Tolypeutes matacus. The sequence goes on along the minus strand of JAKSZT010054523.1, from coordinate 4,315,052 downwards.
ATGCGAGTCCCACCTACGAAATACCTCCACGGTGACCAATGGGCCAGGGTCAAGACGGAACAACTGGAAGCCATAACCCAGTTGAGCTGACGTATGAAATTAATCACCACAGCCTATTTCTACTCTACCTGAATATCTAGATTACATCTATATGGAAAGCTGTGGCTTATGAAAATGGCCCTTTCTGAGGGAAAGAAAGGCACCCAGCCTTAACAGAACGGCTTAATATAATGCAGGTGACATCAGCACTGTTGTCCTTAATTTTGCTCTTTCAACTCTGATTTTGTCAACAGGGTAAAGATTCCTGTACCTTCAAGCATTAGAAGATCTAAATAAGATGATGTGTGAAAGGGATGAAGTGAAGTGCGTGGTGCACTGAAGGAAGCATTAAATAATGTGCCTCCCCCCATACCTCATAATCAGTGTTTATTCCAGAAATTCCCACCAAAGTCCTCTAATAGCAGGAGAGAGAGAATTTGAGGCAAATCTAAAGAAAGGCCTTCAGCAATGTTGTTCTTATATTTACTTAAGAACAACAACAAAAAAAGCTGACCTTTTCTATAATATATCTGAATTCATTATAATAAAACTTTCAACTCCTTGTGATATAAAACTGCACCAGGAAAGTATGCCACATTTACCTTGGGTCTTCCTAAGCTTACTGCCCTTTACCCTGCTCTGCCGGGTATACATAGGCAAAGTACTTCACTTTGAGACACATGCCCTCAGAGAAAAAGACCCAGTGTTCCCCTCCGGTTCTAGAATTTCTCACAGACTGTCCTCAGAAAGGGAACAAGATGGAAAAGCAAACAGTAGACTGGTGTTGCAAAATGACTGGAAAGAAAGGGGGGAAAACAAAAATATAAAAATAGGCAGGCAACAATGCCAGAAGGACAAATAACAGATGGACAAACAGAATTACAAAGCAAAATGCCAAGGACTAGAATAGGCAGTAGCTGAGTTGGACAACATTATTAGGAAAAATTGCAAAATAACCAGATCCAGCCAATGTGAACAATTATTCGGCCTCAACCTGTAAAGAAGCAACATGGGGTGGCCCAAGAACTTGGTAGATCATTTCATTTTCTTATGGAAATATATGCTTATTATATTTATTATCTCATAATGGGACTTGGAAGGCTGGGATTCCTGTGATAAGAACTGGAAAGGACAGCCAGTCTTGAAGATTAATCTGCAGTAGGATTTTCCACAGGGCACTGTAAGTATCTGTTTTGTCCAAACACCCATGACAACCCCAACCCAGTGCATCCGTCACCTCTAGGGCACACTATGCCCTAGAGTGCCAAGTATTATGGCATTCCTTTCAAGCATGGCTTTCCTAAACTCCCATTCCATAGCTTTTTCTCTCCTGTGGCTCCCCCCCCCCCATAGTCATCTCATTTATAAAGGACTCCACTAAGAGGACTAAGACCCACCCTGGGCTACGCCTTACTGAAGTAATCTTACCAAAAGGCCTCAACTGAGGAAACCTAACGAAAATACCCACATTTTTGGATTAACTTTAAGAACATAATCTTCTGAGGTCCATCCAGCTTCAAAACATCATATGTTTTCTCGCCTTTTAAAGATGAGACATCTGGACAACAGAAAGACTATGTAATTTATCCAAGACACACAAGTACAAAGTGGTATGTATCAGGATTTGAACTGACGCAGTCTCCAGTCATTGATGCAGAGATACAGATGTAGGTGATATAAATAGAGGTCAGTCAGGATAGGCTAACACATGCTGCAATAACGTATTAGGTGTCTTTCAATAAGTTAGGTTCATTTTTTGCCCCTGCTCCGTGTCCATAGTGGGCAGTGGGGCTCTGTTCCAGCGGTTCCTGTGTCTGGGACTCAGGCTGATGGTGCAACACCTCTTTAGAAGGTTGCCAGCTATTGTGGCAGAGGAAAAAGAGAACATGGCAAAACCCACGGTGGCTCTTAAAGCTTCTGCCTGGAAGTGATGTATGTGTCTTCTGACCACATGTCCTTGTTCCGAGCAGGTTAAATCGCCAACCTTGAGCTCAGTGGGCAGGAAAGCCTAATCCTTCCCCTGGGAAGGGCAGAGAGCATCTGCTTCATACCATCCGCTATAGAACACAGGGGTCCCAACTAGTCTCACAATAGCCTGGGACTTCGGCTTGATGTTCTCTAAACTGGCTGTGGCCACTTGCTTTCCCTCTGTGGTCTTCCTTGCTGGGTTCTGGGGGTAAGAGGATGTCGGTGAGCAGCAGGTCCCACACCTTCTGTCCCCTTGAGCGCCACACTCAGCAGTTGTTTTAGGACTAGTCTTCAATGTAAAAGTTCTTCCACTAAACTTTATCTCACCCTCCTGGTTTTTAACTCCATATCCTAGTTAATTTAACACTAGTTGTGGTAATAAATAAACACCCATATGTCATAAAGGGTCAAGCACAATACCGTGTTATTTTATTTTTTGCCACATAAAGTCCAAAATAACTGTTCCCAATTGGTGAGCAGCTGTCCTCCGAGCAGTGATTCAGGGACCCAGGCTCCTTCACTCTTGGTGCTCCGCCAACTTCAACACAGAGCTTCCAACACGGTTGTGCTCGTCTGCATCAGGCCATTGGAAAGAGGACGTGCAAGGAAAATTGTCTGCAAGAATATTTTAAGGAAGAGGCAGGAATTGCCACACATCACTTTTGCTCACAGCCCATTAGCTAGAACTCAGTCACATGACAATATCTGTCTCAAAGGAGTCTGGGAAATATGTCAAGCTTCTATCCAGGAAGTACACAAAATAGGACTGGAGACCTTCAAGCCTTTCTTTGCCTTATGCCTGTACCCCATTCCCTCCACAGTGTTCTTAAATTTTAAGAGAGGTAGGGGATAAGTAATAGATTACATAAAGCTGCAACCTTTCTGTATTTTAGTTTCCTCTCTTATAAATTCCATCCCTTCTGACATGAAGGATAAGCGAAGGATAGTGAGAGTGCTGCCTGGTGCAGGATGGAGAGACAGTGGAGATTTCTGCTTGCTTAAAGCAGTTGGAGAAGGGCTCTGCCTCTCCAAATGTTTGGCAAGCCCAACTACACACTGCTTTTATTGGCTCTAGAAGCAGCAGCAAAGAGTTAAATGTCTCAAGGTAAGCAATCTACACTTACTTAAATTCGACTTCCAAAGCGCCTCTGACCATCCTGATGGCTGAAGCCCCCAAAACTGAACCATACACCTAAGAAATCAGCTCATCTTCATTAAAGTGGGTTCCGTTTCTTAATGACCCTGTCAAGAGCTCGCAAAGCTAATTTGCTAGTTCAGTGGCTCATCATCAGTTCCTCTTACATGAAACTGACAATGGTCAACCGTGTAAACAATATTTGATTTCAGTCCTTAATCCAAAGAGTTGCAATATTTCTCTCCTCAGACTGAACTAACAAGAAACCCACTTGATTGCTTATTTGACATGGAGGAGTAAGTTGTTCCTGCTGGTTTGTCTCCCTGTTTAACTCCTTTAAAATGACACTCAAGGTGCTGGTTAAGTTAATTTGATGAGTGAGCTCCTATGATCTGTGTATAAACCAAGGAATTCAGTAGCTGCATGAAGCGTCACCTTAGTCATTCCTGCAAGAGTGGGCTTGAAGTCAGCTGGCTTCAGACTTTGGTTTCAAAACATTCAAACTTTATGAACTTGGACAAATCACTTGCATTAGCTGAGCCTCAGTTTATCCTTCTGGAAAATGGAATGACTAAATCTCCCTCCCATGTGCAGATTTTAGGCTCAAACAGCCCACTTGGCTGCTCAGTAAGTTTTGGGTCTTCCTCTCTTTGTAGTTACAGATCAATTGCTCAGTAATACATGTCACCCCACAAAGATTTATTAGTTAAAAAGTGTTTTGTTTGCAAGCAGGGGAGACCTGCATGAGCTGGATTAAATCCAGGTTGGGTGTTAATCTAAGGATGCTATCATGCCTTCCAGAACCCCAGGGTGGGAATGCAGTGCCCCCCTCCCCCTTGGACAAGATGTGTACCAGCAACTGTGAAGCCTATGGAATGGACATTTTGCATCACATTTCTGGTTTTCTTTGTTCAATCCAGTTTCTTCTCTTATATCTGCAGGTCTGCTTTCCTGATTATGCCATCCACCTGGTGACAGATAGGTAGTCATACCTCTGGACTTTTAAAAATCTCCTTTTTCTAGGAACTACAGCAATGTGGAATATAACTGACTAATTTCAATCCCCAGTTTGTGTCAGCTAACCCCACCTGGCCCAATCAACTGGGACTGTCAGCAATATGGGACTGAGATTACTCACCCCTCAGTGGGTAAGAGGGGCAGGTAAGGGGATGTTGTGAGCTAAACTGATACCAGAAAAATATGCCTATTCCAGTAGGAGTTTAAGAAGGATTTTACTTTCTTTCTCAACCAAGTGGATGTTAAAAGCGGGATTTGCCCTCCCTCTTCTTTCATCTGGGATCCCACAGATGTGAAGACACTACTCTCATTTCGGTTGTGGTCATTACAGAATGGCCAATCTAGGATGAGGGGACATGGCCAAGCTTGGTGACCACACTGAAACTTCATCGCCAAGACTCAAGAAGCTTCGATGCAATGCTGGAAGAGGGGCCCCTTCCTTTCCGCAGTCTGCTGTGGCAGCCTATGAGAACATCACACTTAGCTGCCTGTCTAATGGAGCCCCCTCTCAAGGGAGCTAGATCAGGGGACACTCTGTCGACGGTTCATGGGCAGCTCCATAGCCAGGCCCAGCGGGCCGCAGGCGGAGTGAGCAGAGCTGCTGGCACTGCCGGCGGTGAGCCTTCTGCAGGTGTCTCCACAGATTTACAGATGAGAGTGCCCTCTTGCTGGGCTAAATCAATTAATGGAGGACTTTTTTCACCTGTAAGGAGAACTTCAACCCCATTTTATGCTGCATGTATACTGAACTTCAAAGAAATGTTCCTACATATTTTAGGAATGTTATTAGAGAAATGTAAAGTAAAGCAAAGTTTATGTTTAAATTCCCTTTACGAAGGAAAGCATTTTACAGATCTTTCTTGATGCAAATTAAAATAAATAGATAGTAGATCGATTGAGAGAGAGAACTGTAATTGACTTTGAGACAATGGATGAAGTTTGACATTTTAGAATGTACAACTTTTAATTGCCTTTAATTAGACAACTGTTTACCAGACATTTCCTATGAGCAAGGGATTTAATATATTTGATTTAATTTAATTACCACAAGTCCCTAAGGTAAATGATAACACTCCCATTTTCCAGATTAAAACATATTGAGATTAAAGGAGTTCAGGTAATTTTTCTGAAATGATGTACCTTGAAAAAGGCAATCAAATGTGTAAACCCAGTCTGTCATACTCTGATGAAGTGGGGAGTAGTTAGTTCATAAATATATGCTCCTTCAACTAGGGAAATACTCAGCTGTGAGCTCACAGAACATAAAGATTATTGAGCAGCACAGAATAACTACCCAGACTCTTCTTAAAGACTCCAAAACATGAGTCAGTTTTACAATGAATAATTAAACCCAACTTAAGTTTATGAATAAGAGGAAGTAACAGGGACCCGAAGAGCCTTTTTTTTTTTTTTTTTTTTTTTTTT